>QOVD01001295.1:0-19179 GCA_003521225.1 Tuber microsphaerosporum | reverse complement strand
TACAAGCACTTTTTCTTGGTCCACCTGCAATCATGACCCGGATCCACATTATGAGAGACTAGTGTTCGACTACCGCGTCATTTCACAGTCCATGCACGCATACAGGCATATATCGATATTCAGGCGATTTGGGAGACTATCTATGGCAAATTTATTATATTACCAGGACGAACTCACCGAGATCGAGAAGGCGCTTGGAGAGGTTGACAGAGAGGAAACGAGGTGGATGCAAACTGGAAGCGAGAGTGAGAATGCCGTGGTGGATTTAAAAGAGAGAAGGTTTAAACTTATGAGGATGTTAAGAGAGACTCTCAAAAACTACTGTACTCCAACCCCTCATCCCCCAGCCGCCCCTGCCCATGACTAACATGATATGAAGACGAAGCCCTCCTCCTTCAAGAACAAATCTTCACCTCCCTAGACCCACCCCGCGCCGCAGACAGCAACCTGCTATCCGCCCTGGAAGACCCCAGCACCCCACCCCGAACTCTCACCGACCCCTTCAACAGGAACACTGATGACCTCGTCGCGCTGGGTCTCGGCGGGCGTGACTCCCTGGAAAAACTCGTAGGCAGAATCATTCCTCGGATATTCCCTCACCGAAACCCCTCCGTCGAGGACGTTCGCCAGCGAAATATGTCACAGCGCGACATAGCATCTATATTCTCCCCGTTCACAAGGAGGATCACTAGGATGGCGATTGCCCTTGCCACAGCACTACTAATGCTAGGGCCTATGATTATCTTGCAGTTTCTAAAGAGCGATTCGTGGAAATTGGTTTGTATTAGTATTTTTACAATGATGTTGGCGGCACTGGTCGCGCTGGGGACGAGAGGCCGTGGGGAGGCGATTGTTATGGTTATTGCGGCGTATTCAGCTGTGCTTGTGGTGTTTGTCCAGGGGAATGGGGGGTGTAGCCAAGGGGGGGGCTGCAGTGGGGTATAGGCGCAAGGGCTGGGATGGTTCACAACATTTAGTCGACGGGGGTTTTTTTATTTCTTCCTTATTGCATCGTGGCGTTCAGTGCTGGTTTACTCTAATCAATAATACTCTCTAATCTCATTGAAGCACTGCGTATATATTGGCTGGCGCTTCACCACCACCACCTTTTGTTCGTTCCCGCCTTCCCTACAAGCACTCAAAAAGTACTCTGCCAGCCAAAACACGCATTTCCTTCTACATATCTCACCGTATAATACCACCGACTTAGCCCTCTTGTATTCCTAGACCCCAAAATCCTCACAATGCTATTCCAAATGTATGTCTTACACTTACCTGCTTCTCCTACATAACTAAACGCACAAATATCATCATAGTTCCTATAATACCACCGTTGTAAAAATAAAAATAAAATAAAAATAACCAAAGTCCCGAATTCGGTTTGCTAAGGGTTTTGCCATCTCTCCACCGCTCTTAGTCTTGATGAGTGGGTAAATATGAGAAGTGGGGGGAGGGGTGATGGCAGCAAGTAAAGCGTACTCGTGCCAAGGTTGTGGCTTACCACAGTAACTTTGTGGCTTAACATCTCTTTGTGGCTCACCATAGCTTTGTGGCTCAACACCACTTTGTGGTTTTGTATAACTTTATTGTTCAAGAAAATATCTAAGCTAATAATTACTTGTATCAAGTGACAGGTGAGGTTGCAAAAGCATATGTATCTTGAATAATAAATTATTATATAATATTAAATTTTGACACAAGCACACACGCTCATGTCATGTTGACGCTTAGAATATAAAACAGGGTTCCCGTTAACACCTGGGAGTGGTAGGGGATATATCAATACAAGTTATAGCAAAAGGTGACATTTAAGGGATATCCAGAAAACCGAAATAATAAAGCGCAAAAAAATATCAGAAACAAAACCACATAAATTACAAAGTGGCTAGCGTTAGTTAGCCCTAATCTAATCGGCTATGCTGCTAGGGCCAAAATATAGTTAAAAGCAAAAAGCGTGGGAAGAGATTAAGTTATTATGTATCCGGTCCATTCAATCTATGGGCCATTGATTCCATTATATCCTATGAACTGATAAGGCATCCGGGTTCCTCCCTTCTTGTGTCCGGTAACTCTATACTGTGCCTAAGGTGTAGGGATGCAGATACTAGTAGACAGGGGCAGAAATGAAAAAAAAAAAACAACCGGGCGAATATAAGGTACAGCAGCTTTGTACATAACTTATTAGACGGTTTTAAGGAACATAATGGCTCCAGGAAGTAGCTTAGGTGGTGGCGTCAATAAGGACCGGAGGGTATGAATCCTAGATCTATAAAGCTCAATCAGAGATCCTGAGAAATAGATTCCTATCCTTGCAATCGTATATAAGGAGGGTAGTTGGATTTGATGAGAGTACTTTAAATTATTGCTGAGACGATGTATTCGTTTAGAGAATAATAGGGCTAGAGGGGAAAGAAGTTTATAGGCAGAATGGAGGCTTTGTGGAGAAAATAGATATCTGGGGGTGGGGGATAGAGTAGAGGAGGTAGCTTCCAAAACTCCAGCCGCACTCTTCTGAAACTAAACTAAGGTTAGCACAGATGCATAAGTAAAACACAATTAGCACATCTTGATTCTTGCACGGACCAAACCCATCTCTATATCTCCCCGAATGTCCCATTCCTTGGCGCCCTCCGGTGATAACAGGGGAGGGACATCTCGGCAGAATCTTCTCCATAAACCACTACTGGTAAAGCACCGGAACAATCCACCAAACCCCCGAACAATCTGCGATACTCCCGCACCTTCTGCAATCAACCACAACCTTCTAATACAAACGTGAGGCTGTAAGCATACATAAGCTTAATTTCATTAACGGCCAGTCCGGGTATCAACAGTCCTCGTCTCCGGGCTCCTAGAAAAGGTTAATCCCAGCCGCAGGTCCAAGCATTCCCTTTCAGTCTCCAGCCGTGAAGGCTACCGCGAGTCCGCGGGCAACTGTCAAGATATTGTCGTTGATCACATGCACTTTCTTCTCGATGGGATCCACTTCCTTCTCTGTGACATCCACGTACTTCTCGAGACGGAAATGCGGGCCTTCGTGTCTCGCTAGACATCAATTGTTGCGGCGATTATGGCGCTAAAAAGAGCGCTTATGGGGGCCTCTGTAAACCAAGACTAATATTGTCAGAAGAAACATTTTGGCTAGCTAGGATTCATCCTGCCAACCAGGAGACAGATAACCTAGTGGCCATGCTCACCTTAATTAATTTGCAGTTTTATGAACTCGTTGAAAAACACTCTGCTCTGTCTGTCTGTTCCTCGTGAGCTTAGGGGGGTCGATCTTCGAACTCTAGTCGGTTGGGGCCATTAAATAAACTCATCTTGTCGCATTCCAGTATTGTAAGAACTCGGATAATCGGATCATGTGTTATGATAGGACGTTGGAGTTGCCTTTCCTACAGTAGTACCGAAAGGTCTCACGTTTTTTTTCTTTTTTATTTGTCTCGGAGAGGAGGTTTTTTCTTTTTTGGCATTTTTCCCGCATTTTCTAGGAGGAGACCTTTGACGGTCCAATTATCAAGACTTTTGGGGCAGGTGGTTTGTGGTCGTGTCGCTCCGTTATGCAAGCGGTTGTAGGACGGAGGTTTACTAGCTTCGTCCCTTCGCCCAGACTGCCTGAGAAACAGGGAGACACGTTTGTAGCACCAATTATTGAGGTTAACGCTCAACTCGTGCTTTTTATATGGGGAGGTACAGTATGTTACAGTGGTTAGTATTATTATCTAGACATTGATGATCGCCAGTCTTGAACGGCAAGCAATCCGCTGAGTATTAGACACGCAACCCACCTCCTTCGACGGGAAGCCTCCGGCGACCATCTTAGCTTATGCTTAAGCTAAGAATTTAGATAGCTAATGTATGGATTCCCAGGAAGCTCGGCTGGACAAGTTTTTTCACAAGACTGAAGTGAGTTACCATTAATAGGAATACAAATACGAGGAGCTTGAGGCACTTTCTTGTTTGGTTTTGATCAGATTTCTTCCATAGCTTTTACTGTCGTAGCACAGGAGACAACTTGCAATAACCAACAAGTGCACCCAACTTTGAATATCCACATCTAGTTCTCCACAGTTTGTCAAGATCAGAAGGCAACTTGTACCTAGACGACCCGCATTTACTTGTCTACTCTCTTTCTGCCTCTCCCCTGGATCCTAATCTCTTGCCCCCCAGACTCCTTCTATTTTATCACTTCCACCTTCCACCGAATTTCTTCCCCTTCATCCCACTAGCGATGATGAGTTCTTCCCTAGCGATTGACTATTAGAGGGCAATCGGTACTAATATAGGGTAGAAATTTAGGGTCAGACGGAGGCGGACGGCTGTCCGAAAAAAGGGAAACAGAGAGAAAAAAGAAAACAGGAAAAAGCTTTTTTATATATATATTTTTACGAAATCATAAAACGCAAGCACCCGCGGCGCCCAATCTAGTACTTGTATTTCACAGATCTTGGTTTCGGAACAACTGCCGCTCTCGACGGTTGCGATGGAAAAAATGGGAAAAGTAGGTGTCCAAGGCGAGGTGTCATTTTCCTCTTGCTAGCAGCCCTTTCTCTTCCTTACAATTTTCTCTTGAGTAACTTTTTTGGATTGGCTTTCTTGGTGGACGATGTGCTTCTAGGGCGTTTGAAGTGCCGGATAATGACAAGCAGAGAATGTTCTATTGGTCAGCGGAAACCCAAGACGATCAGACGCACCCTGATCTTCTTTAGGCGCAGTACTCCCGCTCCTCCCGTGGTTTAGCAACCTTTTGGCGGTCTTCCTCCAATCGCCCGGGCAAGGTCCCTGGAGCTCCAAGGCTGATAACATCTTCCAGGGGATGGCGCGGCTGTCGGGAGGCTAATCGTACAGCAGAGCGGGAGTTTATCGTTGTAGATGACTAGGCTTGAGTAATTTTCATCAATCTTTTATCAATAATATGATTCCGCGCCGCTTACGGACTGTGGGTAAAGATGGAGGTGGGTAAATTAGGCGAGATAGCCGCATCACTGCCCGCTACTGCGAGCTCATAGGCTCCCTCATAGGTTTGCTCCACAATTGGGGTCTCAATCATACACCCTCCAATTGAAAACACTGGCATGTGATGAGTTGATTATTGCTTGATTGACGCTTACCCGAAATCCAGAGTGAGGGGTTAAATGGACAGCTTATTTCCAGACGGAGGTCCATCCCGAACCGACAATGAATTAAAAAAGTCTCTTTGAGGCTTCAAGTCTCAGTTCTTTTGCAAGAGTAGCACATGCATACTTAATCACCAGCACCATTGGAGTGAAATTGCTGTGGTAATTTCGCCGCAATCATGAGGTCTGATACTTATTGAGGCTCTGCCAGTGTTGCCTATCGTACTCCATTAGCCAACTCATTCAATAATCCCTGAACCATACACGCCGTACACGCGAACTGGCATCCAACCAATCGGATGCCACAATCCCTGCAAGCGCTGGAGTCACCAATACAGATTTCCGAAGCCTGCACGACTGTGCTCAGACCTCTTGTAATACTCCGGGTACTGGCTATGGCAGACGAGCGCTTCAAATACCACTTTGGGTATCAGCTGGGGTGAAGAAATTACCTGAAAAGGGTGGCTGTTTTGCGGCTCATGGAATGTCTGATAGTAGCCGCACTGGAAGGAGGGGCAGGGTTAGAGTATGGTACTTGTATTTCTTGCGCCCTTCAAATATATTTGTCCAAAGGTTCCGCTGATAAAAAGGTACATACAATAAATATGGATGGAAGATGGGGCGTGCTGAGGCTTGTTGAGGGCGTGTTAGATGCTGAATCCAGCCGTTTTGCAGATTCGAGAGAGGAACAGGGAGAGGAGGAGGCGCGAGTGATAGCTCCCTCAATTGGTATCTCAACCACGCCCGTTGCTCGCCACCGCCGGGGATTGAGATGGATAATAACTCTCCAGAGATTCCCGGGAATACCTATCCCGTGGGAAATTCGGTACTTTTATTTTTCCTCTTATCCCCCCCTTTCTACCATTCATGAGTGGCTGATAAGTTGTTTCAAGATTAAATCCCTTCACAAACCCTCCGCCCCCAATCCATGGGACCATTATTTCCAGAAACCACGGAAACAGGGACGGCCGAATACCCCTACTCCTAAACACCTCGCCGATATCACCTTCGGCACCCTTCATGGCGCCGTTCTTGACACTCTTGATCGTGGCAGCTAGTCTTTACCCACTCTCTTCTGGAGAACCACTCTGGACTGGCTGGCGGGGGATAGGTGGGTCTCGCAGGTGGATCTTTATTGGTGATGATCAAGTGATGCTTGAACCCGTAGAGAGTGCGGCTATGGATTTTTCTGGGTTTGGAGAACATGGTGGAGGTGACGGCGGTGGTCAATGGTAGCCGAGTGGTGAGAATTGGGAGGATTTAGAGCAGGGGGAGTGGGATGGTGGGGGTGTGGTGTTGGGGTGAAAGGAGTTGTGAAGGGGTTTGCATGCGCGGGAGTGTGGTTGGGCGGCTGAGGAGCGGCTACTCTGGGAGGGGTGCTGGCCCATGATAAGGGACGAAACGGAGTGATTGCTGGAGCGTGGCCATATTGATGTTGTGATTATGTATATTTTCATGGGTTTGTATTTAGTACCGACGGTATATATTCAGTAGAGGAATTAATAATATACTGTAAATTAAATTTCTAGTCGTTGAGAGGAATAGCTCCATCCGCGAGTCCGGGTAGTAAGCCTCCGGTCGACAACTGTAAAATTGAAGACTTTACACCAAGAAACATCCCAAATTCCCAAATCTATATTGACCCAAGTTTAGTTACCAAGAATGCTAGAATGATCAGCGAGAACAGTATAGGCCTCTCGCATGCATCCACTAAATTCCCCGGAGAACCCGAAGTCGCGCGGGAGGAGCCCTACTCGGTAAACCTCAGAGAAAACCACGAAGACACAATCCAACTATGTATCAAGATCACCTCAGAAGGGGAGAGGAGGAAAGGTGGGGAGAGAGATGGACGGGAGAAAGAATTAAGAGAGCTATTCGAGTACCCAGGGGGACACAACTAACTTACCCTAGCGGTTCTGTCCACATGATGAACTTTGCGACGCATAGCTGAAGTAGACTAACTGAGGACCTGCTTGTGATACATTTTACCTAGCAAAGGTATCACAGAAGCGTAGGGGGCACCTCTCTTCCTTGAATTCTTTCTTTTTCATTCCACAATATACTGTACATAGATTCGGAGTTAAGAGAAAATAAGATGTTATTTCATTTACGACTAGATATTCTTTTTGTAGAAATCTAGTTTCTGATCCGTCCGGGCGCGGAGGATTGAGGACTCGCCCGGAAATTGGGGGTATGCGGTTCTATATTTCTTGGGATATACGCTATCAAGAGGAGGGCGTGCGATAAGTGGGTGGTATTAGGGAGAGGGCCAGTCGAGGAGAGGCGGCATATCATGCGAGTTTCCTTGATTAGCCCACCCACTGATTGGTGTGGTTTTATGAATGGATGGATGGATGGATGGATGGATGGGGGTGCGCTATGATTGCTTCCTTCCTTCCTTGCTCACTCACTCCATGCACAGCGTCTATATATTGTACCTGAATACGGGTAGCTTTGCCGCACAACCATGCCTCCTCGTGGTAGACCACGAGAACGGTGCTAGGCCACGATCCCCTGGTATATCGGGATTGACGTCTTCCTGTTTCAACCGTAGCTCCGCCACCCCTCATGCCCCTTCTTGAGAGCTCGGAAGAGCAGTGTTTGGCCATCGTTGCCTGGCGCACGGGGATTGACGTCTTCCTGTTCCAATAGCAGCTTCACTCCCTCGTGTCTCTTTACCGAAGCCAGTAAGAGTAGCGTCTGGCTGGTATTTCCACGCGTGTTGGGGTCGATATCTTTTCGCCCCACTGGTAGCATGGCCACTCCCGTGGACCCGCCCTCAGCAGCCGACAGGAGTGGCGTTTGACTAGTTCTTTTTTCCTGCCTATCGATACTCACCTCTTTCCGTTAGGGTAGTAGCTTTACGTTCCTTTATGCCTATACGGTACTGGAAGCGAGAGGGGAGGCCTACTGCCGTAACCCTAACCCACCTCAGGGAGAAACCAAGGAATTGCGTATTCCCCTTCGGCCTCATACATCTGGGCTTGTGACTTGGGAGATAGTAATGCATAGTTGAGCTTGAATAGGCTATGATATGGGAGATGGGTATTCGGGGTGTTTTTCGGTTTGTCTTGGGTTTCTGACGAGGTTGGTGTATCTGGGTTCGTCGCGCCTGCCTGTCATAGGAAACATCGCACCTATGGAGCAGCCAGGTGCAAATAGCTGCCCCCTGTTTGAATGGAAGAAGGTTGAAATATTGTTCGCTGATATCGCACTGGTAATGATAACCAGTATTGCTTCTTAGGTTTTCTGCCAGGCGTTAGATCAAATAGCTGTCCTATGAATAAAAATAATATGGATTATGAATATTTAGACTCATGTTAAGACAAAAATAGAGAGACCCTGCCCCATCGTCTACCTAATATATTACAAAAATTTGTTACTAATTCAGAGTCCATTCCTCTATTCTGTTCACTCACAGAAGCCGTTAGTGAACTAGACTAGCTCGCCTGGTGGCGTGTTCGACCATTGAGCCTTTTGTCAGTCACCCCATGATAGCTCTCTCCCAACAAGTCGCAGGGCAAGTTTGCACAACTCACCTCTCGCTATTTCACCTCCATCGTACTTCAGCCACCCCTCTCCCACTCATAACACGGAATCCCATCACGATTTGCCAAAATGCAACGCTTTTTCCAGCCCCCAGTTCACTTTATTGCTATCCGTTTTAATTGTTCAACTCCCGCTACAACTGTGTTTCAAACCGCCACATTCCTTCTTACCCCCCCCCCACACCGCTAAAAAGATTCCGGAACACTACCGCAACATAGGAACCAAACCACAACCTAGTGACACAGACCCTATTATTAATATTGTCCGTTAACAAAAATATCCGTACACCCACGATCGGCAGCAACACAACCCTCCTCATCACCCCTCAACTGAACACCACATCAAGAAATCCCTCTACATCAACCAAAACCCAACCAATTATCCTAATTCTTTTGTTATAAGAAACCATGCCTCCTATTCTTCGCAGTCATGCCAAAAAGCCTATTCCCTCCAAGCACCTCTCTGAGTTTACCAGGGGGAGAATTCTTGGGTTACACGAACCTCAAATGAGCTATCGCCAAATTTCTCACTATCTTGACATCCCCCTCAACACTGTTAAAGACACTATCTTAAAAGGAGATCAAGAGGGCCAGAAGAGAAAGGGTAGAGGAAGATATTCTAAAACTACCAAGTGGCAGGATGAATCTATGGCGGAGGAAGCTCTCAGCAATTGCAATACTAGGTATTCTGACCTTTGCAATAAAGTTGCTCCCAATGCCTCTGCTATGACAGTGAAGAGAAGACTGGCACAAAAAAATCTAAAAAAGTGTTTAGCACAAGAAAGGGCTCATTTGGATGAGGATATAGCTTAAGAGAGATTGGAATAGACAATAGCTCATAGGCATTGGACAAGAGGGATGTGGAAAAGGAAAGCAATGTGGGGAGATGAGGTAGCTGTGGAGAGAGGAGGAGGAAAGAGGAAAAATTGGGTATTTAGATACCCAAATACGAAGTGGAATAGGAATTGTATTGAACCAGCTGCTAGGAGAGGAGAGAGAGGGATTGGCCAGATGATAACTGGTTTTTTTTATGGTCAAACTCATGGTCTCATTTTGCCTGTTTTTCCTGATGCTACTTCTGCTAGGAGTGGAGTTACTGAAGAGTCAATTATTGATGTCTATGATCATTATAACACTCTAGAGATATGGGAGGATATCAGAGAAAAGGTTGGAGATGAAGAGGTATTTTTAATCATTGACAATGCTAAGACTCACTTGCTATTTAGAAGATGGCTCAGAACACAGAGAATTGCTCTTTTAGAAATTCCTGCCTATTCACCAGATCTCAATCCTATTGAAAATGTTTAGTCTCCGGTGAAAGATAAGCTTTACAAGAACAATCCTGAGCTCTATCTTATAAAGGGTCCAGTTGATAAGGTCAAAATGGCAATTGAGGAAGCTATCACTAATTGTTGAGAACTTCTTGACCCATAGGTTTTTGATAATTTGGCAGGATCAATGGTGGATAGGGTAGAAGCAATTATTAAGGCTGATGGATCGTATACTAAATATTAATTTCTACTTATTTATTTACATTTTATTCATGTTTTTTTGGTTTTCATGATGGTAGGGTTGGTGGGGTAGTGGGGTTGCCATCACCGAGTATTTCTCTCCGTTGATGTACGGTTATTTTTATTAACGCATAATACCATGTTCCAGCACCTTGCAGCTCTCAAAGAGATTGAAGCCAAAAGGCACAAACGCTCTCAGCACCTGGAGGCTATGCTTATCAAAAAAGGAATAGAGGAGCAGGCAGTTTGAGTTAAATTCTTTGGGAAGAATAGGAAAAGGATTACTGAAATGGATGCCATTTTGGCTAAATACTTAGAAGTGCAATTAACATATTCTATAGAGCAAGAGAAGGAGAGGAAGAAGAAAATTAAGGAAATAGTTTCGGAAAATAAAGAACTTGTTGTATGATTACATCTTCACATAAGGTGATGAGTTTTCTAATTTTCCACCAGAGCACAATTTCTGAGTAGTGCAGACAGAGGAAGAAGCTGTGGAGAGATTTTTGTGCCTGTGCAGCTCTAGGTATGAGAGAATAATAACTATAAAACAGGATAGTTACTAAATTCCACTATAGAACACATTGTCAAGCACGCAAAAGTGGAAGGAAAGAT
Organism: Tuber microsphaerosporum; assembly: GCA_003521225.1. NCBI lineage: Eukaryota > Fungi > Ascomycota > Pezizomycetes > Pezizales > Tuberaceae > Tuber > Tuber microsphaerosporum. Next base: position 8,391 of record QOVD01001295.1, on the reverse strand, counting down.
CAAACAATTGCATTGGACACAACGAGGACTTGATAAGATAGCAAAGCTTCCTGAATTCATTACAGTTCATAACGAAGTTGAAGCCCGCAGTCTGAATATCAAGATGTCCAAGCATGTATCAACACCCTCATTGACGTTCTTTCAACAGGCTTGCTTAGCGGGAATAGTATAGTTGTTGTTATAGACAAGGATTTTCCCAGAAACGAAGGGGCCGCACTTGCCACCTTTCTTAAGTTTCAGAGTTACTGGCCGCATCCCCTCGCCAGGAGAGAGGACACATCCGGCGAATGATGTAAAGCAGAGGATATCGCTGGTTAACTATTAAATGCTGAATATTACAGCTTTATAGTTTGTAACAGCATAGATAAACTTAAATTAAGATTGTATGCTGTCTTAGTGGGCCCTTGGAAGCTTGATATTGGAGTAAACGTTCCTGTGAGAGTGATAGGTAGGAGAAAGCAGAGGTGGATAAAGGCTTGCTCTAATAGCTGAAGTACGAATATGAAAAGGCTGTAATTGGTCAGTTCGATGAGGTTATAGAAAAGGTAAACAGTGAAGACTGAAACAACAGCTCTGATCACCGAAAACAAAACACAACCAATTCTCTTCCCTCTTCTAAGGAGTTTTCGCCTCTCTGAAATAACAAGAATTATAGAACCTAAACCACCTATTTTCTCTGCTGCTCAAGAACTCAAGCAACCATTAAAGGAAATTCCAACATTTGCTCAAGCTATTCACTCATTCGGCAATGCTCAATTCATTGTTGTTCACAAACCTGCAATAAAGAACATGGTAGAAAAATGTCGCCGACATGATAATGTTGCCTTTCTAGAAAATTAAGCGTACTAGGAAGTAAACAGGATTTACTATTGGTGGTTGCAACCAAATTTGTAATCTCCAATATTGTTTTGTCGGCGACATTGTCCTGCTATGGTCTGTACTGCAAAGGTGCCTACAAAACATCAGTGAAGGAGAAACCTACAAGAATTGATTCTACCCCGGGAAGCTATAGTGCGACTTTTATTTATCCTCCTTCTAACTTCCACACAACTCGTCTTCTATCCTCCCCAGACTCCTTGTTAGAAGGATGTGCTTGACTTTGGAACATGCGGGAAAGTCAGGAAGATTGTTTAGAAGCTTGCAGATGATTCAACGGATTGAGATAGCTTATTTCACAGTTTATGAAAGAAATTAGACTGACATATCTTTCCTTGGTTTATCACAGGAGTGTAAGGAGGAACAAAGGCATGTAGGGAAATAGAGAGATAGGTGTGGCGATCGATGGAACAATCAAGGGAGCTGCTTATATTTTACTTATACACTGGTCTCTACTGTGAGTTATTTTTTAGTTAGAGAGCGGGAATTTCAGAAGTACAAACGAAGTGTCTAATTTCAGTGTGTATTCTCTCTCTGTTTACCACTGTGCCATTAATAACCCCGCAGTATTAAGACTCCTCACCATGCTTCCTCACAATCTTCTATGATCACGTGTGACACTGCGCTTTCGCGACAACATTCCTATAGTAAAAATATTAGTCTAAACGACAAGAGCATAGTGTATATAAAAAGAATAGATAGAGGGATTCGTATAAGTCAATCTCTTAGGCACAAGATAGAAGTTCTAATTCGCATACCATCCAAAATGTTTCACATCGCAATCATAAGTAAACTATTCCCAGAGTGTCAGCAGTTTCTTTAATTTTTAAATAGCTCAAATAATTTTTGAAAAAATCAAAAACAATTAAAAGAAAATAACCAAAAGCTTCTAGATATTTTCCAATTATTTCCATAATTTTTAATGATAAACTGAGACCTAGGATGGGGTTTTTAGTGACTTTCTTAGAATTCTTGGCATAAATTACTACCGGAACACAGTACTGTTAAGTGAGGACAGGTTCACCCAAAGAACTTCTTTCTGACTGCAAGAAAATTAACGAATCTAGCCATTAATTAGGTTTATTTTTCCTTTTTTAGCATTTTTTCTGAATTTTTCTTGGCCATTTTATGATGGGCCAAAAGGGAAGTAATTCTTTGCAAAGGTTTCACTTTTTCAATAGCACATTTTCCGGGTGATGGTATCTGAAAGGTTTGCCGCTAAGTGCATGGTATTTAAAAGGTTTACTGGTTTCAAATGATACTCTAAACCAAATATAAAACCTAGTGAGCATCAAACGATACTCAAAACCAAACAAAAAATCTATTGAGTATCAGTTGATACTTGAAACCAAATATAAAACAGAGTGAGGGTCAAATGATACTCAAAACCAAACATCAAATATCATGAGTATCAATTAATATTTGTAAACAAACATAACAAATAGGAACTCATGGTACCTGTACCGGTTACAGCAAAGAATAAGAGTCCTGTTGTCTTATAACAAAAGATTTTGGATAATTGGTTTGGTTTTGGTTGAGGTAGGGAAATTTCTTGATTTAGCATTCAGTGAGAGGGTGATGAGTAGGGTTGCATTGCTGATAATCGTGGGTGTAGGGATATTTTTCTTAGCAGACAATACTACTTTTAAAGATGATACTATCAGTGATACAAGGCCAAATAAATATATAGTCAATCGTATGATATGAATAGTACGATACTAGGGAGAGACAGTATTTCTACTAGCAGCCATTCAGAACCATAAGGCCATCCTATACATGATAAGGCCCAGAAATTACAATCTGTCAATAAATTAGATTCAAGAACAGATTACTTTTATTAGCAAAATGTGGAATAATATTTCTTTAGAAAAATCTCTATTAGTATACTTGACACTAGAGAAACAAGGCATTAAGGAAAATCAGGAAATAATAATTTTCATAATTGGTACCAAAATGGAAATCTTGAAGGCATTCTGGTTAATGAGTTACATGATAATGTGGTTATATCAAGTAAAGAATCCCAACAAGCAATCAGATACTATTTATATAGTACTCAAAACAATCACCTTTCCTACAAGAGGAGAACCCCTAGTAGAAGCATGAATAGCAGTAGGCCAACCTGAAGTCAACAACTTATTTACAGTGCTGAGAAGTGGGTTAGCAAAAAACTACAGTCTTAATACAAATGCAAGAGTTATCAATTTTGATTATACCAGACAAAGTAAGGAAATCCTGGCAAATCTCTCTGATTGAGAATATGAAAGCCAAAGCAACAATAGCATTGCACAAATTATGATATTTAAAATCTACCTCCGACACCTACAGGAAGTAATGAACCTAAATGCTATAAAAAGAGCCGATAAAAACTTTGGTAGTGTATGCTCAAATGATACTTTTATAAGCCAGGCTTATGTTATCAAGTTCACACCTTTGTGGCCATGCTTAGTTGACAAGTTAAGTAAAAACAGAGAAGAATTTACCACAGAAAGTCAGTACAAAGCCAGAGGCAATATAGGAAATTTAAGTAATTCCACAGGGGAAACAATGTTTAATAGGGAATCCCAAAATGGTGTAAACCCTCTTAATAAGCAATCCAGTACTAGCTATAGCCTACAACTCAGGAAGAAACACCACCCTACATAAAACTATAAACAAGTACTCTTGCAAGTCCGCATTAGTGCTTATATGCTAAATAGGACACCCACTCTAAAGGAACACAAAAGGCAATGACCAGTAATAGGATTTATTATAGTATAAGGAATTTACAGAATGCATGAAAAGCAAAAATTTATAAAATGCTCAATTAGGAAGAAGCAAAACTTGCACTTGCAGCTACAACTATTAGTACCAGGAGAGTTTTGTAGAAAAACAAAAACTAAAGGAAGCTAGAACACTGGAAACAAATAATCTATAGAGAATATCATATATATTTAGATGGCATCAAGGTAATGCAAAGGAGGGATCAACCTTGTGACCAAGAAACTGACTATAATATTGACCTAGATATGGGAAAAACAGTCTTGTTGAGAAACAGTGATCATTGAAGATATTAAGAACAGGAAGCTTTTAGGACATTATTGGAAGAGGAACTAGAGAGAAGATAGATTCAACTATTATCGTCTTCATCTATAGCATCTATCCCATATAAGAAAGTAAAATGATAGCTGTCTTTGTTTATGTGTTGAGTACCGAGATCTTAATACAGTTTCAAAAAAGAATGTATCTTCCCTTTCATTGATTGATGAAGTACTAAATAGGCTTTGTTTGCCAGATAGTATATCAAGTACAACATCAACGATTTCTATTGTTCGTTAACAAAAATATCCGTACACCCACGATTGGCGGCAATGCAACCCTCCTGGTCACTCCTCCACAGAACACTACATCAAGAAATCCCTTTACCTTAACCAAAACCCCAACAGTTATGCTAATTGTTTTGTTATAAGAAACTATGCCTCCTATTCTTCGCAGTCATGCCAAAAAGCCAATTCCCTCCAAGTACCTGTCTGAGTTTACCATGGGGAGAATTCTTAGGTAACACGAGCTTCAAATTGGCTATTGCCAAATTTCCCACGATCTTGATATCCCCCTCAACACTGTTAAAGAAACTATCTTAAAAGGAGAATAAGAGGGCCAGGAGAGGAAGGATAGAGGAAGATATTCGAAAACTACCAAGTGGCAGGATGGATCTATTGAGGAGGAAGCACTCAGGAATCGCAATACTAGCTATTTTGCCATTGTCAACAAAGTTGCTTATAATGTCTCAGCTATGACAGTGAGGAGAAGACTTGCAGAAAAAATCTAAATCTGTGGCTGGTACAAGAAAGAGCTCATTTGAATGAGGATATAGCTCAAGAGAGATTAAATTGGCATTAGCTCATAGGCATTGGACAAGAGAGATATGGAGAAGGAAAGCAATGTGGGGAGATGAGGTAGCTGTGGAGAGAGGAGGAGGAAAGAGGAAAAAATAGGTATTTATAAACACAAATAAGAAGTGGAATAGGGATTGTATTGAACCAGCTGCTAGGAAAGGAGAGAGAGGGATTAGACAGATGATAACAGGTTTTGTTTATGGTCAAACTCATAGGCTCTTTTTGCCAGTATTTCCTGATGCTGCATCTGCTAGAAGTGGAGTTACTGAAGAGTGTAACCGGTCCAGGTACCGGAGTTACTATGTTTGGTTTTGAGTATTGTTTGATACTCAGTATGTTTTATGTTTGGGTTTTAGTATCGTTTGATACTAGGTATGTTTTATGTTTGGTTTTGAGTATCGTTTGATATTCAGTATGTTTTATGTTTGGTTTTGAGTATCGTTTGATACTTATTATGTTTTATGTTTGGTTTTGAGTATCGTTTGATACACGCTATGTGTTAGGTTTGATATCTAAGGACTTTCAATGCTGCCACTTTCAGTGCCGTTTTGTTATTTATCTAAGCAAGGCATGGGATTGCCAGACAACTGTATTTAAGAACTGCTATTCTCCGGACTTAGAGAAGGCAGACTTCGACAGACAGAGTTTTCAAAATACTTGGTTGAAGAGTTACTTCTTCAGTTCACTTCGAGAATCTTTAGTATTCACTTATGTTTACCAAAAGCCTACTATTAGGAACTACTTGAGTAGTTGCAATCTACTAAGAAGTTTGTTACAATAACTTAGTCTAAGCCTCCGGTACTTGGTCTCGTTAGATACCGCACTTTGGTATAGAGAGCCTATCATTATCCTCTCGATATATGGCACCACCCCCTTGGGCCGTAACATTTTTTTAACTTCAACAAGTTATACAGATTTTGCTGTCTCAGGATCCAAGTAGGGGCAAGGCCTCTAAGCAAGCAGAAAAGAGACCGGCCAGAGATAGCCAAGGACAATGTGTGAAAGCCTCAAAAGAACAGTTCACGATTTACGAAGCTGCCAGGCAGCTATCCAGGGATGAAGCACAGCAAGTCCTAGCGGAATCATCAAAAGAACTCGAAAAGGCAAGAACACCAACCCCTGGTGGGTTTCCAGAATCACCCAAAAAGGCTACGTCAGCACAAGCTGCACCAGGGAACGACCCTGACGATTCAGACAGCAGTAGCGATTGAGACAAGATGTCAGAAGGTGCAGGTCCTAGTAATAGGCTAGCAAGTCCCACGCCTAGCCCAGCAACAACAGCCAAGCTAAGCATCAAAGTACCAACACTAAGGAAGTTCACCGGTGAAGAAGATGACTTCAGGCCAGAAGCTTTCAATAGAGGGTATAACTCAGTCCAGCTCTACTTACGGCTACCTGGGGTACAACAGAGTGTTGAAGGATGAGGGAACTACTGGATCCTATATAAAGAAGGACGAGTACTAGAAGCAGCATTCCCCTCCTTTGCTGGCTTTAAAGTTTTTTCTCCTTCGTCCCCTGAGACGACCAAACCAAGAGTAGCGACTTATGTTTCCCTTGCATTTCTGGAACGTGCCTCAGTTCTCCCGGTTTTGTCGGGCTCAGTTAGTTATTTTTCCTTGGATTTATTTCTTGACTCCCCCCCGCGTGGCGCCGCCAACAGATGGAGGGTGACCAACTGTTATAATAATTTTTCCCGCGACGGGGGTTCCCCCTCAGTTCCTCCCACTAAGGCCTTTAAAAACTTATCCTTTCCTTGCCTCCTGTTGGGCGACTTCAATGTTCACCACCCCTCTGCGGACCCTCTAAGACACTTCAGTCAGTCAGAGATGTCTCGCTCGTCTCCCTACTTTGACCTTGCAACGTCCCTTGATTACTCACTGGTGAATGTGCCAGGGGTGTTTACTAGGTTCTCCTTCGATGCCCATGCAAGGCCAGGCGTTCTTGACCTTGCTTTTTCAAACATTTTTTTGTCTAGGCTGGTGAAACCAGAGTGGTCCACTCCACTTCCCTCCACTGGCTCAGACCATGTTCCGTGTTTAATTGTTTTTGATTTTTCTCCGTTTCGTCCCCCCCCCCCAAAACCGGACTGGGTAAGGCTGGACTGGGATGGCGCCTCCGCGGCGCTTGACAAGGTTCAGGTCTCACCCCCAATCCCTTCCCCCACTGTCAACGAGCTCGACACCTGGTTCGACACCAACTTCAACAAGGTCCAAGAGGCCCTCCGGACCAACGTCCCCTTCTCCCGCCCCTCCCCGAGGGCAAAGCCCTGGTGGTCCCCCCTGCTCTCCTCCCTTAGAAAAACCTACCACGCCGCGGCTAAACGCGCCAGAAAAGCCAAGATCCGTGACGACCCTGTCCCCCCGGCAGAGGCCAGAGTGTCCAGGTTAGCGTACTTCAAAGCCATACAGCAGGCCAAGAAAAAGCACTGGGACTCGTTTCTTTCCTCTACCGACGCACACTCAATTTGGCACGCCAGGCGGGTCCTCTCCGGCAATCCCTCAGTCAGATTCCCCTCCTTCCCCGGGGCCGAAACGCCTACCCAGATCAATGAGGCCCTCTTAAACCACTTCTTCCCGGCCAGGCCAGCCCCTAGCTATCCCCTCTTCGCCAGGATTGACCCCGACGCTCCTGCAATTTCCAAGTTCGAGGTTAGTGCGGCCCTCTCGGCCTGCTCCCCCAGCTCAGCGCCAGGTCCCGACACCATCCCCTACTCGGTGTGGAAAAAGGTCCACTCAAAGTACCCCCTCCTCATATCCGCCCTGCTCTCCCCCCTCTTGTCTCACGGCCACCTCCCGCCATCCCTAAAAGACGCGGATAGGATCATCTTGGACAAGCCGGGTAAGTCCTACTACGATTCCCCGGCCTCCTTCCGGGTGATTGTCCTCCTCAAAACCTTCTCAAAGATCCTCGAGAGGATAGTGTGCTCCAGGCTCGGCAGGCTAGCCCGCTCCTTAGGCCTTATACACAAAGACCAATCCGGGTCCCTCCCTGGCATATCAACCTTTGACGCGGCAAGCACCCTCGCCCACGAGGTCCGTGCCCTCCAAGCCAACCGGGAGTACAAGGTCTCCACCCTCTTCCTAGACATCAAGGGCGGATTCGACAATGTCGACTCTGGGGTCCTGTCATCCAAGCTACAGTCACTAGGAACCCCCATCTACCTTGTTAAATGGGTCTCCTCTTTCCTCCATGGCCGCCGCTGTCGCCTACTCTTCCAAGGCTCCCCTCGGACGTCCCTCCCAGTCTCGGTTGGCACGCCCCAAGGATCCCCTCTCTCCCCCCTCCTCTTTGTCATTTATGTTTCCTCCATGCATCTCTCCATCCCCCGCGGTCTGGTCCTCTCCTATGTGGACGACTTCGCTGTCACGGTCTCCTCCCCCTCATACCAAGAAAATTGCTCCCTTCTAGCCGGGTACTACCGGACCCTCACCATAACCGGTTCCCACCTAGGCGTCCCCTTCTCTGTCCCCAAAACGGAACTCATTCACTGGCGGACCCCTCTTCAAAGGGGCCCCGTCTCCTTAAGTCAAGTCTTCCTAGCTGGAAATGCCTTCAGCCCTGCGTCCTCTCTGAGATGGCTTGGTTACTGGTTCACCCCCACCCTCTCCACTTCCCCTCATTTTAATAAGAGACTGTCCCTTGC
>QOVD01001294.1:11688-45705 GCA_003521225.1 Tuber microsphaerosporum | reverse complement strand
GTGAACGGGAAATACGCCTCCACCCACCTTACCCTCAATGGTTGCTCGCTCGCCCCCTCCGCACCTGCATTGCCGGCCGCTGTCGCTGCAGCAGAGGAGATGTGCGAGGGGAGGCTTGTCCATTCGTCGATTGGGTAGTGCCTTCCTTCTAATTGGGTTGTTGGCGGTGATGGTGACTCTTCTGCTGTGGATGCATTTGTTAGTTACGGTTGGTTTCATATAGGTAGTGAATGAGGATTGGTGAACGAACGAACTTGTTGAATATTTGCGCCATCAAGAATAGAATTGAGTGATTCTTCTAGCCTTGATCACCCCCGAGAAACCTCCAGATGTACCGGAGGCTGCCAGTAGGTTCCTGGAAGAGAAAAGTAGCCGCATACCGACTGCCCGTGATGTTCCTTACTTGAAGGCTCCGTTCGGAGGTGGGGCAGTCCAAACGTTGGAAAATGGCTTGGTGATGTTGATAACGCTACCTGAGTCAGCCAACTTACAGGATTGGTAGATTTCCATATCCTCCCCGAAACCAAACCTCAATATCCTGAAGCATTGAGAGTGTACACGTTATTCGGCATAGCGCATGGAAAAGTCATTGCCGCGGCTCTATCTCTCGCGCTTTCCATCCACTGTACGATTTGTTTCGCCCCAGACTTCATTCTCGAAAAGGATGTAAAGGAGGTATACGGACTACCTTTGTCAGAAATTGCGGCGAAGCAGATAGAAATGGGACTCACGATAGATCCATCAGCACACCAGTGTCCAGACCAACACCCTGTGACTGCCCGGCGTATCCGGCACCACTGCTAACCTTCCCCTCAATCTCAACCGAAATTCAGAACCCATTCTGCTCCCCCAGATTGACTGCTATGTATAGGAAGAGTATCCCATTTGGGGGTAATCACCAAATCAAGGATCAACATCGGTGGTTTCCACTCTCTCCACCTTTGAGGGCTTGTTCTATTCTTCCCACTGATACTGCTATCAATTATCCCCAGAACATTGGCACTGCGGACACGGACGGGTCGGGGTGTAATCTTTTTGTCATTCTTTTTTTTACAGAAAACTGAATGGCACAAGAGCAGTTGATAAGAATAAAGAAAAAAACGTTTTGTACATCAAAATTAAAAAAACAACCCGAAGCACACACCAACAAAACATAAAGAATGTCGGCCCAACCCCATTGGCCCCCTCCCCAGCAATCCGTGTTCGTCTATCGGCGAGAAGGATGGTCTTTTCACGACCCGCCGATCAAGACAGGAAAAGGCTCGCGTACCGGTAGATGCGGAAACACAGATGGAGATTGCTGATGAGATAATACCTCTGCCTATTACTCTCATTCAGGAGGTCCAGAGCATCCAAGTACAGTAATAGCCCAACAATCGCGCGCAACCATTATCATGCGCCGTTTTTCTTTTTCCAGAACGCATTTGTGCCGCAACGATCTTGACAACCTGACTGTTGCACTGCTGGTAAGGTACGAGTATCTCACTCGCGATTTCTCCCTCATTCCCCCGGTTCCCCGCAAAACAAAAGCAAAAAGATACCCGAATTCAGCTTCAGCTCTCCTCCTCCCAGCCCCCACCCCCTCTCTCTCTCGTCGTGTAACCTCAGCGCGGGGTTCCCCTTTCATCTGTTTTACTCGAGTATGTCTAGGGCTAGTAAAGTCGTTACCTGTGTTTTAGGTGTAGTGCCGGGGCACGTGAATTGACGTGATCGGGGGCGGGAACGAAAGTGTGAGGAGAAACAATTTGTGTGGGCTTGGGGGAATTTTTTTTTCTCATTGTTTTTTTTTTCACCGAGTAAGGAGGTTCTTCATAAAGGCTCGGTCCACCCTCTGAGGATTTATTGGAGGTGAGTTGATTTTTTTGTAGTGATACCGGCATCGGATAACTACGGCACTGTGGGAAAAACAGAAAGAAAAAGTGCATTGGGTACCCTTATCATGGCTGGTTCTACTATTGCTAGGTATGTATAGTACCTTACCCTGCATTATTCTGCTACGATGTTTTGCACCTGCATAATATATACTACTCTTGTACTGCGTACATTATACCACTTTACCGTACAGCACAGCGGAAGCGCGCTCTGACATTTTTTGGCAGTTTCCTCACGGCCCCGACAATCCGGCTGATTCTCCCCACTAGCGACTCCGGGGAGGAGGACCTCACATATTCCGTCCATCGCCCGCTCCTAGCAAAATATACATCTCTCCTGCAATCGCGCAAGCCCCGCGATTCGTATGTCCTCCTCGACCCATCGAGCGTGAGCGTTCCTACACTCGATCATGCGCTAGAATTTTTGTATACGGGGGATTACGTGCTCCCCGCTGAGCCGGGGGAGGAGGAGGAAGTGGATGACCAACCGCTGCTGCATTCTACTCGGCCAGCGGCGCATCTCCCCCGCTCCCCGCTTATGTACGCCGCTATGGCGGGCGCGATAGGAGTGTGGGGCAAGCCCGCGCCGGTGTTTGAAAAAGTGGACAACACATCGACCTATACGTCGGAATACTTTCCTGAGCAGAAGGACCCGGAAAGGAAGACCGTCAAGGTGGATGGTAACAGCCATAGCAGCGAGAGTAGTGGTAATAGCAAACTCAAGTTGCCGTACGGGTTGCTACCTTCTCCGCCACTGACGCCTTCAACGACTACTTTCCCATCTTACTCCCCAGTACTCTCACCGAAGACCTCCCGCTCATCGAGCCTCTCCTCCCAGCCCCCTCCGAAAACCCCCTCCAAGCCCCAGGAACCCCACCACCTCCACCTCCTCCACACAAACCTCTCAGTCTACCGCTTCGCAAACCTCCCGACCGTGCAAATCCCCACATTGTCGGCCCTCGCACTGCACAAGCTCCACACACAATTCGCCCAGACATTGCTCGAAAAACTCCCGTCCCTCGTCATCGAGTTCGCCCGCGAAGTATTCATCGCCCGCGCAGACGAAAAGGAATTGAGAGAGGCCTTGGTGGAAATGGTCGCCGGCCGGGCGCGCGAGCTCAGCTCCAGGGAGGAATTTAACGAGTTTGTCAAAGGGGGCGGTGAGTTTGTCGTATTGCTCTTCGCCAGGTTGGCGTTGTGCGAGTGTTGATTGTTGATTCGGAATTTGACGGGGGTGCTGCGGGCGAGTAGGTGTTGGGAGTTTGGTCGGTGTTTGGAGAATGAGGGAGGGCATCTTTGACGAAGTTGATGAAAAGATTTTGAGGAGGGTTTGGGGGTGCTAGTGATTCTGTAGGATAGGCTTGGGTTGGGCGGATGGATGGATGGATAGGGTGCTGGTTTTCTTGGGGCTTTTTCTCTTCTTCTTTGGCTTGGTTTGGACTGGGTTAGTGGGGGCGGGTGGACGGGGTCTCATGTTCAAGATATCTTTGTGATTTCGTAATTTTTGATTTTGAGAATTTTCTCAAACGATTGTGTGAGAGGTTAGGGAGAATCTTGAAGGTGGAGGTTGTAATTGTATGATAATTTATTCGACAGAAAGTGATTTGATTCTGCTAGAGTATCGGTATTGGTTACGGGCCAACTACCGGTACCAGTATTATGCGTTTGGTTGACGTTCTATGCTAACTCGACGAGGAGCGAGGAGGCGATGCCTAGATTGATGGGATTCCTGGTATGCAGTTGGGACGAAGCGATTGGAATAGGGCTAGCGGGGGGTTCAAATTCCTCGAGGGTCCCAAGCGGTCTTTTTCTTATTGGATTTCTATCGTTGCTGCTTTAAGTATTCACCTGTACCGCTATATATGGGCATCGGTATCATCGTGATCATGGCGAGGCTATTACTCCCGGAAAACGTATAATACAATAAACACTGGAATTAAAGAACTTAAATTAGTTTTATTACCGATACCGCACCATACGTGGAGTAATGCAGCATAATAAAAAAAACTAAATCAATCTGTGGAGAGAATGCATTGATATCATAAAGGGATACATGAGCGAGTGACTACACTTATATCTGTTTTTCGGGACAGGGTGGATGGCTAATTCTGTATCCTCTACCGGTATCTCTCCGGATGGAAGTTAGGACGTTATTTATAGGGCGTAATCCCTTCTTTTCTCCTTCCGTCCCATCCTACACAAACTGTAGGGGAGGGGCCTGGGTGCCGGGCTAATTGGCTTGCAATTTGATTGGAATGCCCAATTTTAGGGAGCCAGGGCATGGTGGAAAAAAGCTTCATAGAAATAACATTCGGAGAGGGGGGCCTGGGCATAAGATCTAAGATCGGCCGCAAATGGGAAAATGGGGGCGATCGGCCCCACGATCCCGACTCCCCTTGGGTTTTGATGGAGATAGACTACCAGAATGCCAGCTTATTATGGGCTGAATAACGAGAAATATCTAATCTATTTAGAGAATGTGATTAGACCAAGGAATTAAAACTTTGACTCATCACTCCTCCCAGACACTCCGGATTTTACTACGACTCGGCTATGCCATATCTTCCTTTGGTCCATCATCACTCTGTGTAGCCGCAAGACAAACTGACTTTTTTTTCTTCCCATCACAACTGGGCCTACTTTATTTGTCAAGTTAGGTACTGCCCTTGGATGACCCAAAGTATGTCTTAACCATCTAATGGGATTTCTTTTTGACGCTCACGGCCCGATATTGCACCTTCTTTCTTGCCTGCCGGAAGTAGACCCCACCGCCCACTCGAGGCCTATTAACCTCAGAGGGTGGGAGGAATACACTGGGGGGGCTGCCCCTCGCCTAGTTACACACTATTGCTCTCGCTCTACCTTGGATTTGGAGCTCCAATAAGTTTTGCCTCCCTAAGTTTCCTATTAGAGAATACATCTCGATTGTATTCGTAATCCCCAATAGATAGAATCTCAATTTATGAAATTGTGTTAAGATTGGGGCAGTTTTGGCGGGGGATTGAGGGGGGAGGGTGGTGGCCAAGCTATGGGAATAGCCATCGGAATATCGTATGGTAGCCCAAACCAAATACTATTCAAGAAAAAGAAAAATGTTAAGAGAGAAAGGGTACTACCGGATGGTTTGTATGCAGGTGACATTGGGTGACGCTGGTGTCAAGCCACCCAGGAGGCTGCCAGCAGGGCGATAGCGCCCAAGGTTTGTGAGCACTACCGTATTAACTCGCTCAATTGGATATTTACCTTAGACGTCCGAATTTACGTTTTTTGAATAGGGGGAGTGAGTGCACAGCGTGAACTAACCCGAAAAAAAAGAAAAAATAGCCGGACCTTACCAGCAAAGGCAACTCCAACGTCCTAGCGGGTTCCAATTGAGCGAGTTAATACAGTAATGCAATGGGGTAGGAAAGAGAACAAGGGAAAATGAAGCTTGGTGGCTTTGTTCAGCCGAGGAGCTTTTAAAGAATTGTACCGGCAACGTTGTCGCCTCGTTAACCGTAGACTATGTACTTTTTGGTAAGTTTAGATTCTCCAATTGAAGGCTGGTATATTTGTAGTGAGGTTACTCCTACTCAAAAATATCAAATCTCCTGAGGAGCCGTAAAAACTGTAGCCCACGGGAGTAGCCTATCCGGCACCGCCGATAAGGCCGGAGAGCATGAACGACACATCTAAAGAGTTAAGTTATGGGTCGCAAGAAATATCTTTCCTATACTTGCGATTATGTTGGGCGGCTTGGTATTACCAGCGCGCGTTAAGCGAACGTTGGCAGCAATTTATTAGTTTGAGGCATTAAGAGATTCTCCCAAGCCTACCCGTTCCACCGTGACAAGGGGCGGGGTTGGAAGGGTGTTCGCTCGGACAATGAAATTGTGTGCCAGTGGCCATCGAGATGTGGAGTGGCTCTTCCTGCCACCAGTCCTGCAGTGCTCGAGCACAAGTACAAGTAGAAGCCACAGGGGTGATGTCGGTTTCACGAAGTTGAGGAAGTATGATTGGAGCAGGCTTGCATCTGCTAGATTGGGCGATGGTGATAAACCCCCGCTTTTCTTCAGGTCGCCGGAATTCTCTCGCCTAACACCGCAACATCCATCAAGCGAATCTCTACAGCATTCCGAAGAGCGAAGAATAAAAATGTCTCAAGATCGTACTTTTATTACCAACCTCCCACATAGTCCTGACCTCTCAAGACACAATAATGGCTCTTTTAACACCACCGGCTTCCTAAGTCACAATACTAACAGTTTCAACATAAATAACACCAGCGTTGGGAACATCACAGTCACTGATGGTCGGTCTGAAATCCTGACTTGGTTGTCGCCTCTCGAGCCCCACTTACGACATTACGATATTCAAACGCGCCGGGTTGACAACGTGGGCGACTGGGTTCTGCGGACAGAGCAGTTTCAAAGCTGGCGCAATGGTGGTGGTAGTGGTGATCAGGGGGAATCGCAGAAGGCGACCATATTTTGCCCCGGCAATCCGGGGGTCGGCAAGACCTACATTAGGTGAGAGAATCGATACCGGAAGAGAAAGAACAAATTAGGACATTTTTCTGAGAAGTTTCAATTTTAGTTCATTGGTAATAGATACCTTGGGCGATGGGACCGGTGAAGTTGGAGGGCAAGATATTACTGTGGCGTGTTTCTATTTCGATTTTGCCGCACGACAGGAGCAGTCTGCAGCGGCTATGTTGGGTGCACTGCTGAAACAGGTAGTCAGTGGTTTGGGCCCAATTCCCGAAGAAATAGTGGATATGTTTCAGAAGCAGAAAAAGGTCATCGGTGGTCGGAGATTGCGAATTCCAGAGATCGTGAAGATGCTGGGGAGCCTCTCCTCCTCACGGCGCACGTTTTTCTGCCTGGACGCTCTGGACGAATGTGTCGCAGCTGATCGAGCCAAGATCCTTATTTCCCTCAGGGACGTCATCAAAATGTCCCCAACCACTCGAGTGTTCATGACTGGGAGACCGCATGTGAGTGGCGAGGTGGAAAAACATCTCCCTGGAGGGGCAGCGGTTGTATCGATAAGTCCCCGAAAGGAAGACATCATCCGATACATCTGTAGAAAAATCGCTGAAGACTCAACTCCGCATGAGATGGATGAGAGATTGGAGGCAGAAATCGTGAACAAGATTCCGGAGACTGTTTCAGAGATGTAAGTAGGATGGGCTGAATGAGGAGCCATGCCCAGGCTATCCGCTGACAGACACATATTCAGATTCCTGTTAGTCTCTCTGAATCTTAATTCAATCCTACAAGAGACCACCATTCATCGGCGGCGGGAAAGGCTCAGAGTGATGACAGATGGGCTAAGCTTGGAAGATGTCTACGGTGCAACTTTAGAACGGATAAAGGCACAGGGTGGTCAGAAATCGAGGCTTGGGATGTTCGCTTTAATGTGGGTGTCTCATTCGGAGCGGCCACTCAGAGAAGATGAGCTATGTCACGCCTTGGCGGTCCAACTGGGATCGACATATTCCGATGTTGACAATGTTTCCTCGATATGGACGGTGTTGAGCTGCTGCCAAGGGCTTGTGGTAATGGATAGAGAAGGATCAGCTGTTCGACTGGTCCACCCCACGCTCCAGGAGTATTTCACCAGTCATCCCGACCTTTGCCAGAGCCCTCATGCTGCAATCGCAGAGACCTGCTTGACATATCTGAATTCGCAGTTGGTGATGGCACTTCCGGCCTCTGGCTCTCTGAGCGCTCAACACACACCCTTCCTCGAATATTCTGCTATACATTGGGGAGCCCACATGAAAAAGAAGCTCACTGGACGCGGGAAAGTGCTTGCAGTGAAGCTCTTTAGCCACTACGAACGCCATGTGTCAATCAAACTACTCCTGGAGCACACGCTTGGGTTTTCAATTGGTATTGTGGAAGCCTTCAGGTTTACTGGGCTGCACTACGCGTGCATGTTTGGACTTGTTGAGGTTGCGAGGGTTCTGATGGACATAGGTGGTGTCGATATAAACTGCATGGATGATACGAGTGCTACACCACTCATGTGGGCTGCTAGGAATGGGCATGTAGGAGTGGCGAAGCTGTTACTAGGACGGGAAGGCGTCAACCCCGACGTACTAGACTACTTTGGCCGAACACCAATCTCGTGGGCTGCCAACCGTGGACATGAGGCAGTGGTGAAGCTGCTGCTAGACCGTAAAGATGTCAATCCCAATACAGCAGATTCCTTTGGCCAAACACCAATCTCGCGGGCTGCCGAGGGTGGAAATGAACCAGTGATAAGGTTGTTACTAGGACGGGAGGACGTGAACCCGAGTATCCCAGACAAGATTGGCCGAACACTAATCTCGTGGGCTGCCGAGAATGGAAATGAGGCAGTTTTAAAGCTGTTACTGGCACGTGAAGACATTAACCCCAATATGCGAGACAACGATGGTCAAACACCAATCTCGCGGGCTGCCGAGCATGGAAATGAAGCAGTGGTGAAGCTGTTACTAGGACGGGAAGATGTCGACCTCGGTACATCAAGCATACACGGCCAATCACCAATCTTCCAGGCTGCCAAGAGTGGGCATGAGGGAGTGGTGAAGCTGCTGTTAGGACGGGAAGACGCCAACCCCGATAGCTCAACCTTTTCTGGCTGGACACCGATTATGTTCGCCGCTCGGAACGGGCATGAGGCAATAGTGAAGCAGTTGCTGGCACGTAAAGACGTCAACCCCGATAGCTCAAACTCCTTTGGCTTGACACCAATCTCGTACGCCGCCCTGAACGGGCATGAGGCAGTAGTGAAGCTGTTGCTGGCACGTGAAGACGTCAACCCCGATAGGCTAGACAACTTTGGCCGAACGCCAATCTCGTTTGCTGCTGAGGGTGGAAACGGGGCAGTGGTGAAATTGTTACTGGCACGCGAAGATGTCGACCCCGATAGGCGAGATGATGAATGGTGCCGCACACCGATCTTGTGGGCTGCCGAGAATGGGCATGTGGAAGTGGTCAAGCTGTTCATGGAACGGGAAGACGTTAACCCTAACAGGCCAGACGTATGCGGCCTTACCGTATCCTCCTATATTGATAGAGGCAATGGCAATCCTGTCGCAAGGCGAATAAAAGACCCGAACGCCCCCTATACGATACCGCCAGCTTACTCCCAGGTGACATGATGCTTCCTTCATATCTTAGAGTCTAATGCTCCACGGCCTTTCCTGTGGCATCCCAGATACATACCCACCGGTGGCATCACCGCCTCATTTGCATCTTGTTCAACCCCCCGGGTGTTCCGTACCCTCTGTTCTCGATATCGCCGCTATATCTGCCCCTCCCCTTTGTCCCGGTAGTTCTGCGAGTACCGGATTTAAAGAGTCATTTACCACGACAGGCCCCTTGAAGATCCATTCGCACCTTTCTCACGATGACCCCTCTGTATATCCTAGGGGAGTTGAACTCGGCCCTATTGCTCTCTCTGTCTATGAGCAAATTTAATATAAGGTAAGGGGAGGTGGGGTATTGTGCTCCTGAATTGCTGCTTCAACGGGGAGTTTGACTCAATTTTTTATAATATTTAACTCCCTCATCGTTTTCAGATCATCATAGATTTTACCCTCTACAATCACCTATTTTATCCTTGTTCTCTATGCTTTCGTTCATTCGCTCATTCTCTCATCTTTCTCGTCAGTATACATCTCCGTTTTATATACACTCTATATTTACTTTTTTTTGGTTAAATCCACCGATTTCCGTTAGGCACTCAGTTGTTTAATATAATATACTTATCGTAAGACAGAAAGATCACGGTTAGGACTTTCACTATCGTCGTGATAATGAATGTTTTAGCTTGTGATATTTAGACAAGTTTCGACAACAAACGCGCACCTAAATTTTTTATTAACACTACGTGTCCCAGCATTCTATGGTACTTGTGGGTCCTAGTTAACCTACCCGTTAGCATACCGAAAAATAAGGTATAAAGAAAAATTGGTTGAGCAACACCGCAACTCTCCGGAATTAGCTATGAAATAATCAAAAAGAGTTACTAAGTTACCAAGAGAAGTACCAGATTCCAAACCGTAATCTATATCTTCCACCCGCTCTACAGCTAGTTTTTCCTCTTGTTGAAGCTTTTTTTTTTTTGTTGCGCCGTATTTTTCGGTATGGCCTCCGGGTACCTTATTACGAATCATCGGCGCCTAGTGGTGTGGCTGATAGCATGACTTTGACAAATCGAGAAAAACGACCACATATCTGGAATTCATTATTTTTCGCATAAACAAACATAATAATCTGGAAGCCAGAGAAGGAAGTGGTAGCCAGGAGAGAAGTCAAGAAGTCGGGTGAAAAGAAGAGATATGAAGAGATATGAAGAAATAGGAAGAGACAGGAAGCGAAGGGAATGCCAGAGAAGAGATTATATCAGATTAGATGGAAAAATAAGGAGAATCGCAGATGGTATAGTGAGGGACTACTGGGGACTGTTGTTGGAATATTGATGTAGCTTGCACGAATGACTTGGTAGTGAGTTGAGAGACGAATGAAGGCTTGACATTCTTGAGAGGATGGGCGAGATGCCCGAACTATCTACTGTCAAGAGCGAGACAAAAAAGGACAAGTGAACGATAATAGCATAAAAGGTAAAACATATAAAGAAAGCATATCCAAGAGTGAAAGCAGTTAGGTGGTAGCAATAAAGCATAATAGTAGGAACAAAGCAATAATACAAGTGAGAACTGAGTAGCGCAGAAGCATGTTTCAACAGGGACGCGTGGGGGTAGCACGAGTGATGCCTTATGATTCTAGAATGATTAGTTCGGAGGTGTATAATTTCAACTTGGACTAGTATAGGAGATCGAAGAACTAGGACCATAGTCCCCTCCGCCCGATTCTCACCCTCCAGGGCGTAGTCCGTCCTAGAACCCCCTAAAAGACGGACTATGGGCCGTTGTCCGTCCCGTCCTACCCCAAGACGGACAGGCTGGACAGCTGGGAACTGAGAACAAGATTAGTGCGTGACTGCATTCGAAGGATCTCTACCAAGATATCCAAATCTCCAATGTATTCCCCATCTTTGCTATTGCCAACATCCCCCCCAAGTGTACAGTAGAAGTAACTTTATAAAGCCAAACCCAACCCTACCCAAAAGACAAGTGAGAACGAGAGCCTAACCGCACAGTGTGGTTACTTCGAAGGCATTAAGGAGATGGCGAGACATGATTAAGATTCCCCAGGAATGCGGATCTTGTTGAGGATATCTGCCATCGAGCTGGTTGACTGTTGTGGCCCAGGCAGAGCGATAAACCTCTTTATCGCTCTATCATACCTCTTCAGGCGGTAAGGTTTCGGTTTCCGGAATTACCTTTTCTTGCTCTCGTGTGTCAGGGCTTAAATATTATGTTTTTTTCCTCTTACACAGTAAGGTTTAATACACCACCGTGAGTAATACCTGGAATATAATAAACTGGTATTTTACCTGTAACTTATTTTGTGAAGGAGTCTTGGAAGGGTTAGGCACGGGACTCGGAATAAATTAAAGGGAACTTCTACTAAAGGGGCTTGGAAGCCACACACTGTGGGTTTTGATGGAGGTTCGACGATCGTGCACAGTTGACGGGAGGAAAGGAGTGTGTAATCGTGTATATTCTTCAATGGAGGTTGCTAGCTAAGTTCACTTAAGCAGTGAAAACTCTGCTGGTGTACGTGAGCCCTATATTCTGTACATGCCCTAATCGCTCCTCCATAGGGTTGCACTTCCTGTTACCTGCGCTCCGTGATGCAACGTTCTACTACTGGGATTGTTATACCATCAATGATGTGATAGGGATATGAATAAGATTTTTTGAAAGGAGGCTGGAAGAGATATTCCGGTTTGGACTGGGGTAAGGTTTTCGAGGATAAAAAAGATTTTTGTTGGGAGAATGGCTTTCGCTCTGCGGGTCGGGGTTGGTGAGGGAGGGATGACACGAAGCGAGGACGCCGAGAAGGCAGTGGGCCTTTATAGGGATAGGCTTCTGGGCGAAAGTTTGTTGATGAGTAAATAGGTGGTATCAACATAGTGAAGGATCTGCAAGCCAAGGATGGTACATTGGTATCTCGGGGTAGGTTGCTCTCCATACACTATCTCAGTCTATTGGGCTCAGTTGAGGAAACCAGCAGAGTCAAAATCTCTCATCGGGTATATCGTCTCAGAGCTTGAAAGCTTGTGCTCAAAAATATTTTTTCGATGAGAAAGCCACCGATGTCCTAATTCCTAACTGGAAGTAGAGGTCTAGAGTGTGACATCGAGTGATGTTTTATGATTTGAGGTTAAGAAGAACTTGTGGCGGCCAAACACTAATACTGTACTCGAAGACTTTCGGGTTAGTCAGCAATTTCCAAGACTCTAAGATCTGAGAAATAATCTTGAGATTTTGTCGGATATCTTGGGTTGTTGCTATTCTGGGAAAACCGGAACATGTCTGGAGAAAGATAAAAGCAGAATGGAATCTCAAGCGATTGCTGAGTGTTGTAGGGTACGGGCAACTACCCTTATACTGTAGTAAGAAATGTATAAGTGGGGGGGGGGTTGAGGGTCACGGTAAACCGTAGCATTGCTCCCGTTTGTTAGTTCTATTTAGTTAGCAGACCCGCACCCTGGTAATGAGACAAACTCCGTTCTGTCTCACTTGTTCTACGGCTATGACCATCCCAGGTGCTGGCTGTTTGAGTTGTTACACCTTACACAGCATCGTGGCGGGACCAATTGTCTAGGGTTAGGTGTCCATTGGTGGGGATTGGCGCGGGGATGTCTCTGTCTCACCATGGCTTAGCGAACAAGAAAAATGCGGAAGGGGAGCAGCCTCTTGAGGTTGGCGCTCTTCTCCCCTAATCTGTGTGCAGATTTCGCAGCTTTTTAGCGTGGTTAATGGCATAGGTTAGCCTCAGATCTTTACCAAAGGCAGTGTGGTCACGGAGATCTTGCTGTGACCTGACCAGTAGAAAACATCTCCACGGCTGCGACGCTTGAACTATTCCTAATCTCGAAATATTCTAGGGAACTAAAAAGCGACAAATACAGACGAAGGGCTAGATACTGTATTATGTCTCATTTCCTGCCTACATTTCTATCATGTGTCTCAGAGACTCCTTTTGTACTAGAGCATAATAGATCTACCGGTACCGGTATTCGCCAATTATATTTTTTTTGTTAAGGCCAACGGGTGATTCGTAAAGTAAAGTACGGTAGCTAGCTGCAGGAAAACCCGTGGCACCCCCAAAAGTACGAGTACAGAAATGAAAAAATCAACGCAGCAACCGTTACGCCCTATCAGCTCACCTTTCTCATGCAAAGCAAATCATCGCTTCGACAGCTGAGGAACTAAAATTTGATTATGAGGAGGAAGACGATCTTGAGACACATTCTGAATATAGTTATAATTCCGATTCATAGGTATTCAGCTGGAACCTTTTTTGTTTTTATGATTTCATATTCATTATATTAAAAGAGAATAGAGGCATTCAGCCCCGGGGTTGAAAAACGGTTATATGCAGATTTTTCGAGTTGAAAAACTTTGGTGTGTGTGATGGCGCTCGAAAAACACTTTTCCGACCCGGGGCTGAATGCCTCTAATGCCTTTTAATTCACAGCAGACAAAATTATGATTTATCCTGCCTAATGATGGCCAATATCACTTGCAGCAGTGGAAGTAATAATTTACTTTGCGCGGTGAAGGCCAAGCTTGCTTACAGCTGTGGAAGCGATAATTTACTTTGCGTGAGGAGGGTGAGTTGACAGGACGCAACGGTTGCTGTGCTGATTTTTTATTTCTGCACTTTTGTCCTTAAACGCCGCCGTACCTACGGCCACTTTCAAGGCCGGGGGGTGGGGGACTGAGCTGTTGGGGGCATTTACTGTTTCTACAAGTATAAGCTTGGCATAGCTACGGCAGAATTGGTTAGCATAGAGGTGATTTTGGATGACACTGGTGCTTAACCTCCGATTGCTCGCTCGCTCGCAACCTAGGGCACTCTCAAGAGAGTGCCTCCCAGCTCAACGGAAGGTATCAACTCAACGAAAGATTTTCAATTTATATGTGAATTTAAGAATTTCAAACCACAACCAAACATTCCCTGATGCTTTAAATGTCCTTCTGGCTTTCTCACACACTCTTTTAAGTCTTTATAAACAAGGCTTCCATTTTCTTTCCTCTCTTTTACAACTTTTATTTTCATGTGGTGGGACTCTGGTTTGGATTTTGCGGGAATCTTCCGTTGAGCTGGGAGGCACTCTCTTGAGAGTGCCCCAGGTTGCGAGCAAGCGAGTAATCGGGGGCTGTGACTCCGTCACAGTACCCACGCGCAAAATAAGCCATGGCGCTGCGGTCGGGCTTCACAATGAGCACTCCAGTTGCCAGCGCAGGCTACGCAGCGCACCCGGGAGAGCCGCGCCACATCACCATGACCATGAACACACAATTTCATTGTTAGATCGGACACCCTGCTGACCCTGGCCTCTCATCGCGGAGGAGGAGGCTTAAGAGAAACTTTCAAACAGATCAATCGCCGCTAACATTCGCTTAACGCGCACCCGTATTACCAATTCACCACATCCATCTCTGCATCTTCCCACATGTCCCAATTTCCTCCTTATACTCCCGCGATAATAAAAGGAAGACATGTTGGCAGAATATTCTCCATAAACAGCCAAACCATCCTAACAACCAATCATGACCCTGAATAACCTGCAACGCTTCCGAACGACCAGTGACACTCCCGTAACTTCCAGAACCAATCTCATCCTTCTAGCGCTGTGGTCGTGCTCACTTCCTACTACTGTAGGATGGCTAACCGTGCCAAGGTTGTACCAGTGCGGTACAGTACCCGGGCAGCGCAAATTGACTACTCGAACAGGTTCGTGACAACAGCGGCCCCTCTTCAACCACCGTGTCTTATCACAACCATCAACAAGTGGAAAGCAGCACAACTTAGTAGAAAAAATAATAAAAATACTTACTCTGTAAAATAGCCTTGGGGCAAAAACAAGGTGGAAAGAAGAATTGAAAGAATATGGTGTTGCTATTGTGGTAGTAGGCAACAGTGAGGCTGGCAAGGTATTAGTTTGATGGTTGGTGAGGGACAATCGTTGTTCGAGTATTTAATTTGCGCCCCCAGTATATACAAGGCACTGGCATAAAAAGTGGTACACCTTTATCGGTGGAAGCCTATGCCGGGGAGGCCCAAGAAAGCCTGTCGGATAGAAGTGGTGGGTGGCTGGATCCGGAAGTTGGATAAAGCTGATGGAGGGTTCAGGACGTGTTGAAGGAAGCCTGGTTGTTTAGAAGCTGTAGGCTAGGAGTGGGTATGGGGGCGAACGAGGCAGGAATAGCCCAAAGGGGCTCAGTGGTATTGTAAGTGGTCCAGCCGGCTAGTACAATCGCATGACGTTTGTCGACACAACTGCTACTGCACAACGTCTTCCACGCCATGCGAGCGCCCGGCATAGCGAGCCATCTGCAAGCTTAAGCAATGAGGTTGGCTGAACCTCAGTCCAGATTTAAATAATGGCAAGTAGTTGGGTGGATGGCTCACTATGCCGGGCGCTCGCTATGGCGTGGAAGACGTTGCACCAAAGTTTAAGGCTCCAGTCGACTTTTTGCCATTATATATATGCAATAGCAGTTGTGTTCACCAATGTAATGCGATTGCGAGTAGAGCAGGCTTGGATCTGCTAGATTTGGCAGGGGTGATGAACCCCGCTTTTCTTCATCTTCCCCGAATTCTATCACCAAACACCATAATATCTCACCAAGAAAACCTCCACAACATTCCGAAGAGAGAATAACAGAAAAATGTCCAGAGATAGTTTCGTTACCGGGTTTCCACGTAGTCCTGGTCCCTCAGGATACAACAGCGACTCATCTAATACCACGGGCTTCCTAAGCCACAACGCTAACTGTTTCAATATAAATAACACTAACGTTGCGAACATTACAGTCACTAATGACCGGTCTGAGATCCTGACTTGGTTGTCGCCTCTCGAGCCCCACTTACGACATTACGATATTCAAACCCGCCGGGTTGACAACGTGGGTGACTGGCTTCTGCGGACAGAGCAGTTTCGAAGTTGGCGCAGTGGTGGGGGTCAGGGTGAATCGCAGAAGGCGACCATGTTTTGCTCAGGCAATCCGGGGGTTGGCAAGACCTACATTAGGTGAGAGAGTCGATGTCGTGAGTGAAAGAGCAAAGTAGGATGTTTTTCTGAGAAGTTTCAATTTTAGTTCATTAGTAATAGATGCCTTGGGCTATGGGACCGGTGAAGCCGGAGAGCAGGATATCACTGTGGCATGTTTCTATTTCGATTTTGCCTCGAAAAAGGAGCAGTCAGCGGCGAGTATATTGGGTGCATTGCTGAAACAGGTGGTTGGTGGTTTGGACCCAATTCCCGAAGAAATAGTGGATATGTTTCGGGAGCAGAAAAGGATCATCGGTGGTCGCAGACTGCGACTTCCTGAGATCGTGAGGTTGATGGGGAGCCTCTCGTCTTCACAGCGCACGTTTATCTGCCTGGATGCTCTAGACGAATGTGCTGCAGCAGATCGAGCCAAAATCCTAATTTCGCTCAGGGACATCATCAAAATGTCACCAACCACTCGAGTGTTCATGACTGGGAGGCCACATGTTGGTGGTGAAGTGGAAAAGCATCTCCCTGGGGGAGCGGCAGTTGTATCGATAAGTCCCCGAAAGGATGATATTATCCAATTCATCCGCAGAAAGCTTGCTGAAGACTCAACATCGGACGAGATGGATGAGAGACTAGAGTCAGAAATCGTGAGGAAGATTTCGGAGACTGTTTCAGACATGTAAGTAGGATGAGCTAGATAAGAAATCGCGCCCAAGCTGAAAGATACACATCTAGATTTTTGTTAGTCTCTCTGAATCTCGATTCAATCCTACAGGAGACCACTATACACGGGCGGCGAGAAAGGCTTAGAGCGATGACGGATGGGTTAGGCTTAGAAGATGCTTACGGCGCAACATTGGAACGGATCAGGGCACAGGGCGGTCAGAAATCACGGCTCGGGATGGCCGCATTGATGTGGATATGTCATTCGGAGCGACCGCTCAGAGCAGAGGAGCTTTGTCAGGCCTTGGAGTTCCAGACAGGGGCGACAGATCACAATGCTGATAAAGCTTCCTCAATACGGACGGTGTTAAGCTGCTGCCAAGGGCTTGCGGTGGTGGATAAGAAAGGATTGGCTGTTCGACTGGTCCACCCTACGCTCCAGGAGTATCTCACCAGTAACCCCGTTCTTTTCCAGCGCCCTCATGCGGTAATTGCAGAGACCTGTCTATCATATCTCAATTCGCAGCAGGTAATGGCCCTTTCGGCATCCTACTCTCTGAGCGTCCAACACACACCCTTTCTCGAGTATTCTGCTATATACTGGGGAGCCCATATGAAAAAGGAAATCACCGATCGCGGGAAAATGCTTGCACTGAAGCTCTTTAGTCGCTACGAACGCCATATATCAGTCAAACTACTACTGGAGCATACGCTTGGGTATTCCATCGCCTTTATTGCGAACCCCTACAGGTTCACTGGGCTGCACTGTGCATGCATTTTCGGACTTGTTGAGATTGCACGGATTTTGACAGAAATGGATGGTATCAATATAAATTGCATGGATGAGGCAGATTCTACACCGCTCATGTGGGCCGCTAGGAATGGGCATGTGGGGACAGTAAGGCTGTTGCTAGGACGGGAAAACCTCAACGCCGATGTACAAGACTACTTTGGCCGAACACCTATCTCGTGGGCTGCTAGCCGTGGGCATGAGACAGTGGTAAAGCTGTTGCTAGATCGTGGAGACGTCAACCCCAATACGGCAGATTCCTTTGGCCAAACACCAATCTCGCGGGCCGCCATGAATGGACAGGAGGGAGCGGTGAAGCTGTTACTATCACGGGAAGACGTCAGCCCTGACAGGCCAGACCGGTACGGCCAAGCACCAATCTCGTGGGCTGCCAAGCGTGGGTATGAGGCAGTAGTGAAGCTGTTATTAGCATGTGAAGATGTCAACCCCAATAGGCGAGACAACAATGGCCAAACACCAATTTTGCGGGCTGTCAAGCAGGCACAAGAAGGAGTAGTGAGGCTGCTACTGGGACGGGAAGACGTTAACCCCAATATGCTAGATGAGTCTGGCCGAACGCCAATATCGTGGGCCGCTGGGTATGGATGCGAGGCAATAGTGAGGTTGTTACTGGCACGTGAGAGCGTCAATCCCAATAGAGCAGATGCCGATGGCAAAACACCAATCTCCCAGGCTGCCAAGCATGGACGTGAGGGAGTGGTGAGGCTGTTACTAGAATGGGAGGGCATTAACCCCGATATGCCAGACGACCTTGGCCGAACACCAATCTTGTTGGCTGCCGAGGACGGACATGAGGCAGTGGTAAAGCTGTTGTTGGTATGGGGAAACGTCAACCCTAATAGGTTGGATGGCCGTGGCCAAACACCAATCTCGCGGGCTGCCAAGAACGGGCATGAGGGAGTGGTGAGGCTGTTACTAGAATGGGAGGGCATTAACCCCGATATGCCAGACAATTTTGGCCGAACGCCAATCTCGTGGGCTGTTGAGCACGGACGTAAGGAAGTGGTGAAGCTGTTGCTAAGACGGGAAGACGTCGACCCCAATAGGCCAGACAATGATGGCCAAACATTAATCTTACGGGCTACCATGAATCGACATGAGGGAATGGTAAGGCTGTTGCTGAGCCGGGAAGACATTAACCCCGATATGCCAGACGACCTTGGCCGAACACCAATCTTGTTGGCTGCCGAGGACGGACATGAGGCAGTGGTAAAGCTGTTGTTGATACGGGGAAACGTCAACCCTAATAGGTTGGATGGCCGTGGCCAAACGCCAATCTCGCAGGCTGCCAAGAACGGGCATGAGGGAGTGGTGAGGCTGTTACTCGAACGGGAAGACATCAAACCCGATACGCTTGATGACTTTGGTCAAACACCAATCTCGTGGGCTGTTGAGCATGGACATAAAGAAGTGGTGAAGCTGTTGCTAAGACGGGAAGACGTCAACCCCAATAGGCCAGACCACGATGGCCGAACACTAATCTTGCGGGCTACCATGAATCGACATGAGGGAATTGTGAGGCTGTTGCTGAGCCGGGAAGACATTAACCCCGATATGCCAGACGACCTTGGCCGAACACCAATCTTGCTGGCTGCTGAGCATGGACATGAAGCAGTGGTGAAGCTGCTGCTCGCACGTGAGAGCGTTAATCCCAATAAGAAAGGCAACGATGGCCAAGCACCAATCTCGCAGGCCGCTAAGAGTGGCCATGAGGGAGTGGTGAGGCTGCTCCTAAGACGGGAAGACATCAACCCCGATATGCCAGACGAATTTGGCCGAACACCAATCTCGTTGGCTGCTGAGCGTGGACATGTGGCAGTGGTGAAGCTGCTGCTGGAGCGTGAAGATGTCAACCCGGATAAGCCAGACGATGGATGGCGCCGCGGACCAATCTTGTGGGCTGCCGAGAATGGGTATGGTGAAGTGGTCAATCTGTTCCTGGAAAGGGAAGACATCAACCCCGCCAGGCCAGACATATGTGGCTTCACTCTACGCTCGTATGTTGCCCTAGGGAGAGATCACCCTGTCACAAGGTTAATGCAAGACTTGAAAGCCCTACCTGCACCACCGATTTATTCCAAAGAGGTATAACGTTTCCTTCCTCTCCGTACCCTCAACTTCCCAGCCTTCCCGGCGCCCCCCGGATATTTACTTACCGGCACCTCACCACCTCCTGTGGCTCCTGTCTGACCCCCCGGTATCCTATACCCTCTTGCACATATACCTGGTCTTTCTACTCTCCTAATTCTTTCTCACTAGTTCTTCAAGAATCACATCTGGGAAGTCATTCGTCACAATACGACCCTCAAGCATCCATTTATACTTTTCTTACAAGTGGCTCTTCGGTATTTACTGAGGTAGCTGAATCCAGGCCTGTTGTTCCCTTTTTCTATGAGTAAATTAGACATAATATAGGTAGAACTGGGTTTTTTGCTCCCGGATTGCGATCGCTACGGGAAGTTTTGCTTAATTTTTATAATATCTCTCACGTTTTTCAGATCCCAATAAATCTTTCCCTCTACAATTATCTGTTTTGTCTTTGTTCTTTGCACTTTCATTCCTTCGTTCATTCGCTCATCTTTCTCGCCAATATATATCTCCATTATATACAGTATATATATATTTACTTTTGTTTGGTTAAATCTGCAGATCTCTGTTAGATACTTGGTTGCTTAAATATAATGTACTTGTCGTAGGACAGAAAGACTACGGTCAGGACCCCCACCTTCGTCGCAATAAAGAACACTTTAGCTCGTAATATTTAGACAGGTCTCAGCAACAAATGCGCACCTAGATGTTTTATTAACACTATGTGTTCTAGCATTCTACTTGTGGATCTTAGTGAACCCACCACCGGATGGCATACCGAAAAATACGGCACAACCAAAAATTGGTTGAGCGACACCGGAACTGTCCAGAATCAACTATCCCTCATCTATATTTGTCGCTTTTTAGTTGCCTGGAATATTTCGACATCGGGAATAGTTCAAGTATCGCAATCGTGGAGATGTTTTCCACTCGTCAGGCCACAGAAAGAGCCCCATAACCATGCTATCTTTAGTAAAGATCTGAGGTTAACCTAGGCCATTGATCACGCTGAAAAGCTGCGAAATCTGCAAACAGATTAGGGGATGAAATAGTGAAAAAGAGCTACTGCCAAGAGAAGTATCGGATTCCAAACAGTAATCGACATCTTCCACCTGCCCTACAGCGAGTCTTTCCCCTTATTGAAGCTCTTTTTTTCGTTGTACCGTATTTATAGGTATGCCTTCAGGTACCTTATTAAGAATCATCGGCTCCTAGTGGTGTGGTTGATAGCATGACCTTGGCACATCGAGAAAGACGACCAGATATCTGGAATTTATTATCTCTTGCATAAAGGGCAAACAAGAATAATCCAGAAGCCAGAGAAGGAAGTGAGAGTCAGGAGAGAAATAAAGAAGTCATGGGGAAAGGACGAGAAGAGAAGAAATACGAAGAGATACGAAGAGATACGAAGCGAAGGGAACAGAAGAGAAGAAATTAGGAGATTAGATGGAGAAAGAAGGAGCGCCGCAGATGGTATAGTGAGGGGCTGTAGGGGACGGTGGGGGACGGTGAGGGACGCGGGGTGATTGTGTTGGAGCTAGTCTTTATCCGCCGACTAGAGGTAGTTTCTTTTCCTTTCATTTCGTCATAAGACTCTTGTTTCTTCTCTCAATCTGTCATGTTGGAATAAGAGTATCACTACTACGTCATGTTAGAAAGGTGGCCTCTATAGTGTAGGACACAGTGTCCAGTGTGGCCGGTCAATTGATGTAGTATATTAGTACCTCCTCTCTCCTTTCATTTACAAAAGACAAGCTTGGTTTTACTCTTCCGGGGAGGCATACACACATTCCCATTCACAGATTGCACGAGTGATGTCTCATGATGCTATAATGATTGGTTCGGAGGTGAATGATTTCAACTTGGGCTAGTACAGGAGGTCAAAGAGCTAGGACTATAGCCCCCTACAGTCTGTCCGGCGCTCACCTTCCCGGGCGTAGTCTGTCCTAGCACCCTCCAAAAGACGGACTATTGGCCACTGTCCGTCCCCCCCTACCCCAAGACGGACAGACTGGACGGCTGGGAACAGTGAACAAAATTAGTGCGACTGCATTCGAAGGATCTCTACGAAGCTATATAAATCTCCAATGTATTCCCCATCTTTGCTATTGTCGACATCCCCCCCTAGTGTACAGGAGAAGTAACTTTATAAAGCCAAACCTAACCCTACCCAAAAGACAAGTGAGAACGAGAGCCTAACCGCACAGTGTGATTACTTCGAAGGCATTAAGAAGATGGCGAGATATAATTATGATCCCCCGGGGATGCAGATCATGTTGAGGATATCTGCTATCGAGCTGGTTGACTGTTGTGGCCTAGGCAGAACTTAACCCTCTTTATCACCCCACCATACCTCTTCCGAGGGTAAGAGTCTGGCATCCGGAATCACCCCCTCTTGCCCTTGGATGTCGGGGCTTGAATGGTTTGTTTTTTCCCTCTTACACAGTGAGGCTTAATACACCACAGTCAATAATACCTGGGATACAATTAACCGGTATTTTATCTATGAGTTATTTTGCGAAGAAGTCCCGGAAGGGTTAAGCACAGGACTCAGAGCGAATTGAAGGAAGCTTCTACTAAAGGGCTAGGAAATCACAAACTGTGGGCTTGACCATTCTAAATTATAGAGATGATAGCTCTCCAACTGTCAGGCAGAAAAAAATTAATTAAGGTACCTGTGTCTCTTTACCAAAACCGTGTCTGGTGTACTTAGTTAGCTCGCCGGCCCTATTGATAAAAAATTACTAGGCCTGTATGTTGCTCTCATGGTAATAAGTGGTGGAAGTCTGACGAATCTCCATCTCATACAAATGCAAGAAATTAATCGCAGTGTGAGGGAGAGTGAAACAGTGTAGGTCTTGACGGAGATTCGGAACCCAAATTCTTCGAGTTGGTGTTTCACTCATTATTTAGGGGTGAGATCGATCCAATCTGTAGACCCAAATTTCCTATACCAGAGAATACACTGCGATTGTATTCGGAGTTCTCAGCAGATAGAATTTCAGTTAATGAAATTTTGTTAAGATTGGGGCGTCTTTAGTGAGGGATTGGGGGCGGGGTGGTGGCCAAGCTATGGGGGTAAGTATCCGGATATCATAATAGGGAGTTATACGACACGATCACATACAAGGTGTGGCCACATCAGAAGATAAGAAGCGGATACTAACCATTTCCGGCAGCGGCTATATTACTATAATGGGTTAGCTAGGTCAAATGTTGATTGAATTCGAATTCAAGATAAGGATCATACCTGTCCAAGCCATACCTTGATCCATCCATGTTGACCCGCGCCCTGACAGCCCGATAAGCGCCTGCTGTGCTCTAACCCCGGTGGCCCTGGGCATGTGTTCAAAAGGTCGGTTTAGCAGAAACAGAAGAGGGCATCTGTTCTGGTCCGTTTTGTGACAATCCCACTTGTGGAAACGGTTGTTTCAGAATTTTTGAACGAAATGGAAACGGTCATTTGTACGGGCAACGGAACGGAACCATCGTATCCAAACAGGTCTTAAGTGGTTGGGCAAGAGCGTCCATCCTTTGCGAAAGGCTGCCATTCAAGAGGGTGATGGCCGGTCCTGCAGTCCTCTACCCATCAGTAACTCCCGGAGAGTGCCGCAGTCCCCGCGCGTCACCTACTGCTTTCGCCAATTACCTACCGAGCCCGCTCGTCACCTGTGGAGCCCACCCGTGACATGGAAAGACCCGGTAGGTTCAGCAACTTGAGGCGCCTGCTGTCCCCGCCTGTCCGTCCCAGGGTCCTTTGGGGTACTGGTGTCTGTCCCGCCTGGGCTCAAAGATGAACGGGCTGGACGCTCGGATTAACTGACGCGAGACGCCTGACCCGCACCTGAATTTTTCGTATCTTCTCTGAGAGTTTACCTTGCACAAAAAAAATCCAAGTTAGCGGGATAGTATGGGGGAAGCCACTCCATTCAGGGTAGTAATGGAATCGGGTTTGGGTGGAATGCCACCAGAAGACACTCGAAGAGGAAGCGGGACTGAGGATCTGCAGGTCTGATTGGGTCCCTTTGGTGTCGCTTAGAAGTCTCTTGTGGCTGCTCACGGTGGTCTTGGAGGTGGGGCGCCGAAGGACTAGGTTGGTATGGGAAACTTTAGTAGTCCCCAGCGATAGTTAGAATGGCAGTATAGACTTCTGACCTCGAGAGGTTGCTATGAAGCATTATGTTGTGACAGGGAAAAGAACAAATTTTTTGGAAGGAGACTGGAAGAGATATTCCGGTTTGGACCGGGTTAAGGTTTTCGAGGATAAAAAGATTTTTCGTCGGGAGGATGGCTTTCGCTCTGCACGTCGGGGTTGGTGAGGGAGGGATGACACGAAGCGAGGGCGCCGAGGAGGCAGTGGGCCTTTATAAGGACAAGCTTCTGGGGTGGCGAAAGTTTGTTGAAGTATGAGTAGATAGGTGGTATCAACATAGTGAAGGGTCTGCGAGCCAAGAATGGTACATTGGTATCTTGGGGTAGGTTGCTCTCCACACACCATCTCAGTCTATTGGGCTCAGTTGAGGAAACCAGTAGAATCAAAATCTCTCATCGGGTATATCGTCCCGGTGTTTGAAAGCTTGTCAAAAATATATTTGCGATGAGAAAACCACCGATGTCCTAATTCCTAACTGGAAGTAGAGGTCTAGGGTGTGACATCGAGTGGTGTTTATGATTTGAGGTTAGCAAGAACTTGTGGCGATCAAACACTAATACTCGAGAACTTTCGGCTTAGTCGGTATTTCTAATACTCAAGATCAGAGGGACAATCTTGAGATTTCGTCCTGTTGCTATTCTAGGAAAACCAGAACACGTTTGGAGAAAGTTAAAAGCAGAATGGAATCCCAAGCGATTGCTGAGTGTTGTAGGGTACGGGCAACTACCCTTATCATGTCGTAGGAAATGTGTGAGTGGGGGGGGTTGAGGGTAAACCGGAGCGTCGCTCCCGTTTGTTAGCATACGCCTTACACAGCACCGTCGGTGGGACGTATTGTCTAGGGTTAGGTGTCCATTGGTGGGGATTGGCGCGGGGGATGTCTCTGTCTCACCATGGCATAGCGAACAAGAAAAAATGCGGAAGGGGAGCAGCCTCTTGAGGTTGGTGCTCTTCTACCAGTAGTATTATATCTCATTTCCTGCTCACATTTCCATCATGTGTCTCAGAGACTCCTTTTATACTAGAGTACAATAGATCTGCCGGTACCGGTATTCGCTAATTATATTTTTTTGTTAAGGCCAACGGTTGATTCATAAAGTAGCTAGCCGCAGGAAAACCCGTGGCACCCACTCTACCGTGAGAACCTGAGCAGTTGCACGATCTTTGCTATAAAATCCATCGGGGTGTGGTACAGTACTCCATGGAAAGATCAGGGCGTGTTATTTGTGTCTACTGATACTTGTACATCTGTCTTTACTAGTTTGGTTTTTCAGGTAGCAGCGACTAAAGTTGTGAAGGTTACATCTCATAACCTTCCTACTTCATATAATGCCCAAGTTCCAAGCGAGCCCTCTCATTCTATTGTCTACTGCTATGCGGCCTATTTTCCTACTTTGTCACATAGGGCTTAAGGTTTGGGAGCATGTGTATCAGTGCACAGGGGCAAAAAATAAAAATAAGGTGAATATGAGGTATTGTTGCATTGTTCGTCCTGGCAGTTTGTATGGAATCGTACCTGCGGTCTTCTCGGCTTGTTAAGCGAAGGTTTTCCACCTCCAGTTGGGGCTTGGACTCTCCAACCGAGGGGTAGTGCAGTGAGGTTGCTGCTTGAATTAAAAGATTCAGAAATATCAAGTTTCTTAGGAGGACATAAAAGCAATGGTCTATAGGTGCAGTTTATCCAGCGTTCTCAGTAACATCAGAGAGTATAATATGAACGATATATCTAGAGAGTTAAGTCAGAGATCGCAAGAAATATCTTTCCTATACTTGTGATTATAGGCCAGGTGAATTGGTTTTACGAGTGCGCGTTAAGTGAATATCGGCGGCGATTGATCTGTTTGAGATATTAAGAGTTTCTCTCAAGCCTCCCTATTGAACTGCGATGAGAGGCTAGTGTTAGAAGGGTTTGGTCTGATAATGAAATTGTGTGGTTATAGAGATGCGGCGCGGCTCTTTCTGCCGCCGCCTGCCCTACCGGTACTCTGGCGCAAATTAAATACCGGTCCTCGGTTCTTGGCAACGGTGGCCCCTCGTCAACAATCGCGTTTTATCACGGTCATCAACAAGTGGAAAGCAGCACAACTTAGTAGAAAAATAAAAAATACTTGGGGCCTGTTCGGCATGTCACTTTTATAGCATAAAAGTGATTTTTATGGCATAAATTTTGGCATAGTAAAGTTTTTATATAGGGGTGTATTCGGCAATGAGTATCAAACTATGATATTTTTTTATTGTGTGTATAAATTTTTATTCTACAAGTACCAGGGGAGAAGTTTTCGTACATCCTCGATCTCTCTTACACCTACAGTGAAAGAAATAACAACAACAGTGACACGTCACATTTCGAGTTTTGACCAACAGGATCCTTGGAATTTATCTCGCGATATTCCCAAGTCTTTAATTTACTTCACGAAGTTTATTAAATTCCATCAAGGTTTAAGAGGAAAATCCATCTCTTTTATCTATTCTTTTATCTTCTAAAGCTTTTAATCATTACGGTCTATCGGTTTATCATCGTTTAGCAATGGTTTCTGCTAAGAAGACTTCGTTTTCGGCAACTCAGGTTGAGAGCAACGGTTTGGCGTTGGGTGTGGCATTTTGTCGCATCCAGGAGTTGGAAAAAGAGGTCTCTAGATTACGGCACCATGTGTCGGTTTTGTTTAAGAGACTGAACGTGAGGGATAGAGTGGATAAGTGAAAGGGGATACAGAGGAGAGAGACGGAGGAGAAGAAAGAGGAGGTGGCTGGGGCTGTGGCTGAGGTTGATGGGGCGTCATCTATTACAAGTGGCGCTTACATGGCTGATGTTGTGGCTGGTGAAGAGGGTTTAGATACGGTTGGGAGTGTTGTGGCGGAGAGTGTGGGTGATGGTTCGAGGGGATTATTTGATGAGGAGGTGGAGCAGGTTTTGCCGGTTGTGAGGTTGCCTGAGGTTGTCTCGGTGGGGGTGAATAAGAGAAGGAGAGTGATGGTTGTTGAAGGCTCGGGTGATGAGGATGAGGTGAAATCGGTGATGAGCGAGGTGAGAGTTATGCCGGTTGGGCCGAGGTTGTGGAAAGGGAATGGGGTGAAGGTTGTTGATGGGGGAGATTTAAGGGTTGTTCCGGTTGGGCCTAGGGCCTTGAGGAGATACATGGAGGTGGTGGAGGGGGAGAATGTTATGCCGTTTGGTGGGCCGAGCAGGGTGGCGCCTGTATTCAGGAGTCGGGGGGTAGGACCCATTGCAAGTTCTACAACTCGGGTCCAGAATGGCCTGGTTAGGGGTGGCTATGAGATGCGGGGTATGAGAGGTAGAGGGAGATGGTATGGGAGGTAGTGAGGGGGGTTTAACAGGCTGACGGCTGAGTGGGGGGGGTATAAAACCAATTCGCTGGTCGGTGGGAATGGTTGATCCGGAGCTGCGGCGGGAAGGAGTCACTGGAACGGGGCCCTATAGTGTTGAGTTTCTGAATTCTTGGCACGGTCACAGATGTAGGTACTTCGCAAGCGGGTGAGGGGGATACCGGACCTGTTTATTTAAGGGGCAGACACTAGTATTTAGTATAGAAAGCCCATAGAGCTGTAGTTAGTTAATAAAAACAGCCGAAAAGTTCAAAAAAAAAAAAAGAAAAAAAGAAAAAAAGAAAAAAAAAAAAAGAAAGTTTTCGTACAAACTTAGTGTGGGTCACCAGCAAAATAATCCCTGTCTTGTACGAGAATTTTTCCCCTGTGCCTTGTATATATTTATAGTAGGGCTAAGTTTCAAAGTTAATAACCCATGTAGCGCACAATTAACCGCAAATAACTTGTAGGAAATTTAACTTAATATGGGTTATTAACGGATACTTGGTGCCCTATAACAAATATTCCACATGGGAGAAACCTTATTTCTTGTTTTTTCCCACAGTTGTTGTATATTTGCCGAACACCTATATATTTTTTCACCTCTGAATTTGTTTATTAGCGTATATCCCATTTTCAACTTTTATTACGATATATTTTTATTGGTACATGCCGAACAGGGCCTTACTCTGCAACATAGCCTTGGGGCAAAAATAATGTGGGGAAAAAAAATTGAAATAATAGAGGCATTCAGCCCCGGGGTTGAAAAACAATTATGCAGATTTTTCGAGTCGAAAAGCTTTGGTGTGTGTAACACCTGTTTGCATACAAAACGGGCAGATCAACTAGAAACTTGGCGCTCGAAAACGCTTTTTCGACCCGGGGCTGAATGCCTCTAATACGCTGTTGTGGTAGCAAGCAATAGTGAGGCCGGCAAGGCATTATTTTGATAGTTGGTGAATGACAATCGTTGTTCGAGACTTTGAGTATTTAATTTGCGCCCGAGCACTCGAGTTCAGTACAGTACAGTACTGCACTGTACAGGTACAAGGGTAGATCATGAATTGATGGTACATCCACCATCTCTCTTACAACCGAAATTTTTGAAACTAAACCTCCGGGTGACGTGTTACATTTTGACAATTTGGGTGGTATGGTCCACTTTTAGCTTGCTCACGATGGCTTCAAGTGCGGGGTAGTGAGTGAAGTTTGGCGATTCTTTGAGTGATATGAGACTTTACAAGAGAAGTATCTATACTGTAACCGGTACAGGTACCTGAGTTACTATGTTTTATGTTTGGTTTCGAGTATCGTTTGATACTCAGTATGTTTTATGTTTGGTTTCGAGTATCGTTTGATACTCAGTATGTTTTATGTTTGGTTTCGAGTATCGTTTGATACTCAGTATGTTTTATGTTTGGTTTGAAGTATCGTTTGATACTTAGTATGTTTAGGTTTGATATATAAGGAAGTTTCAAGGCTGCCACTTTCGGAGCCTTATTATTATTGTTAGCAAGGCACGGGATTGCCTGACAAGTGTATTTAAGACTTGCTATTCTCTGGACTTAGGGAAGGCAGACTTCGACAGACAGAGTTTTCAATATACTTGGTTGAACAGTTACTTCTTCAGTTCGCTTCGAGAATCTTTAGTATTCAGTTAGGACCACCAAACGCCTACTATAGGAACTACTTAGTAGTTGTGATATAGTAAGAAGTTTGTTACAACAACTTAGTCTAAGCCTCCGGTACTTAGCCTCGTTATATACCGCACTCTGGTATAGAGGAAGTATCGTTACCCAATCGATATACGGCACCACCTCGTGGGGCCGTTACATATACTCTGATAAAGTGAGAGTGATGGTAGATGTCACCCATTGCAAGTAACATAGATCATGGAGCTCAAGCCTTTCAGTATTGGAGAAAACGAGATTTTTAGGGGTTGGGGGCGACTGGGTCCTCGCAAACGAGTGGGGTGTACCGGGGCCCGGGTTTGGAGATTTAATGAGAACGGAGTATGCGATGTCGCTGTGGGAGACCGAGGGAAGTATCTGCATTAGGAATGAGAAAACCTCATATGAACTCACGGGAGTATCAGGGAAAGTTTTTCAGGGTTGGAAGTCAGTAGCACGCATTGATCTTAGCTTTCCGGACTTCACTACATTACGAAACGATAAAACACCGCCTCTTTGGAGGTTACTACCTCTTTGGAGGATGCAACGCCAATGATAGGAACAACAAAACCATCGGTTGGTCAAAAGCGGGGCCTACGGAGTACCAGAGGTCCATAATACAACAAGTTAAGGCGGGATTCAGGATTTAGGGTTAGTTGGGGTGGGGTATTGGATTTAAAGGGCAGACACTAGTATTTAGTACAGAAAGCCCATAGACTTGTATGTAGTTTACCAAGATTAATACAAGTGAAAATTTCCAAAAAAAAAAAAAAAAAAAAAAATTTGATGGTACAGAGCAGGGATTAGTGGTTAGAGACTGGTGGTACGGGGCTTGTCAAGTGTGTACCAAAATTGTGTCCAAATCAACCATATTGCATTTAACAAAGTAGGAACGAGTAAACAAAAATATTGTAATCCTGTTGAAGGGTTACTGATTCTCTTGCTTTCCAATAACCTGTTTATTATGAGAAGAGAGAAAAGAACAAGGTAGTTGCGTATAGCTCAGAATAGCAGAATAGGTACGGCCTCCCCTCAAAAAGATTAAGAATATTAAAAATTAAAAGTCAGAAATACGGTGGGTTAATGAACTTGAGTGCAACGAACCCCTAAAGCCAAACCGAGAAGTCAGATTCCCAATTTGCAATATTTGCCATGGGAGGCCGCATACTAAAAAGAGACAAATAATAGAGAAAATAGAGGAACAATTGATAGTAAAGAAATGTGAAAAAGGAAGCGATCAAAGGATATGAAGCTAGCCATATAGAAAGTTTCTTAATATCCCAGTAGCTCAAATGAAAGCAAAAGAGACTTCTGTGTACGTGTGAGCTTGGATAAATCAACTAAAAAATGAGTGTAAAAGCTAGCAGAAGAGGAAAAAAAAATAAGAAATAGAAAGAAAGCGATAAAAGTACAAATATTTGGTATGACCCCCATTTGCACTAATAACAGCATCAACCTGATCAACCATAGTATCAAGAATTCCTTCCAGATCAGAGTCAGTAAGTTTATCCCACTGAGTATGAATAGCAGCAATAATTTCTTTGTTGTTCTTAGGGCGGTGGAGGAGCTTGCTAATATGCCACTTGATTAACCTCTAAACTGATTCTATCAAGTTAAGGTCTGGTGAAGTGGCAGGCCAGGGCATCAGGTAGTTGTACAGGCCACAGTCTTGTAAATTGGTAACAGTAGTACGAGCGCAATGAGGAGAGGCATTGTCGTGTTGAATATAGATATAGTCATGAGTCTCTGCAGACTCATCATGCCAAAATCGATCCAAATGCGGTATTATGTGAGTTTGGTATCCTTGGGCATTTATCGTTTTGCCCCAGTCCGCCTTATCCAATATAATTAGAAGACCTTTGCGGCGACCGACAAAACTTAAGGCAGCCGATGGACAAAACTTAAGGCAGCCGATGGAGTAATCCTCAGCAAGCCAGGGAAGCACTCCTATGAGACGCCTGCATCCTTCAGGGTAATTGTCCTACTCAATACCTTTTTTAAGATCCTGGAGAGGATTGTCTGCTCCAGGCTCTCTGCCATTTCTGGTCCCCTAGCCCTGGTTCACAAAGACCAGTGTGGCTCCCAGCCCGGCATTTCCACGTTCGATGCCGCCGCCACACTGACTCACGAAGTCAAAGCTCTCCAAGCCAACCCGGGCTACAAGGTCTCTACCCTTTTTCTGGATATAAAGGGAGGCTTCGACAACGTCGACGCCTCTACCCTGTCTGACCGACTAGGGGCCCTGGGTGTGCCCCTCTACCTCCAAAGATGGGTCAGGTCCTTCCTCACCAACCGCTCCTGTCGCCTCCTCTTTCAAGGGTCCTCCAAGACGTCCCTCCCGGTTTCGGTCGGAAACCCCCAGGGTTTCCCCCTGTCCCCGCTACTATTCGTCATCTACGTTTCTGCACTGCACCTGACAGTCCACAGAGGCCTTATCTTGTCCTACGTGGACGACTTCGCCGTCACAGTTTTGTCCCATTCATACGAGAACAACATATCCCTCCTCAAAGACCTCTACGGCAGACTGGTACAAAAAGGGTCCGACCTCGGAGTGCCTTTCTCCGTCCCAAAAACCGAACTTATCCACTGGCGGACGCCCCGCCAGAGGGGCCTCACATCACATGCCCCAATCACCCTTGGCGGCCATACTTTCCCACCAGCCAAGTTCCTCAGATGGCTCGGGTACTGGTTCACACCCACCTTTTCCACCTCCCCACATTTCCAAAAAAGACTTCCCCTTGCCAAGGGAGCTTTACCCTAATTCGTTCCCTGGCTACGCCAGGCAAAGGCATCCCTCCGTTCCTGTATCATCGCCTTGCAGCGGCGGTCATCCAACTGGTGCTCCTCTTTGGGGCTGACCTCTTCACACCCAGCCAAAAGATGATGGAGAAGATGGAAATCTTCTGACTTCAGGTGCAGAGGTGGGTCACCTGCTGTTACTCAGCTACCCCCATCGGCGCCTTCTCTTATGAAGCGTGCCTCCCCTCCATCGCACTACTAGCCGGCCATCAAAGGCGGCTAGCTGGCCTCCGTCTTTCCTGTCTCCCCCCGACCGCGAATCCAGCAGCCGCCAAACTCCACCTCTCCCACCTTGGACGTGACGAATGGAGGGCCCCTGACTCGGCCTGACAGTTCGCCTCCAGGCTTCCGCCTAACTGCATCCCGCTCCTCTGGTCCACCTCCCTGGTAAGGTGCCGCAGACACCTCCCGCTAGACTCAATCATCCACGACGTGTTCAAGGCCCTTAACGACCCTCCTGTTTTTCCCATGATTAGGTCTGAAGTGACCCGTCCCAGCAAGATCTTCCCAGATCCGACCCTTATGTCTAAAGCCTACAAGAAGATGAAAATTCTCCTAAGGCAACACCTCATCACCACCTGGACTCGGAATTTCCCCCCTCCTCCCCATTACTCATTTCCACCCTCCTTGACACCCCACCCCTTCATGGGACTCCCGCGCTTTTCGGCGGGCAGAATCCATCAAATGAGGGCGGGAAAAAGTTATCCCGCAGGACACCCCTCCTGGTACAACCATGACCAACCCACCACGTGCCCCAAGTGCAATGGCGGCCAGGAGGACTTAGAACACGCCATCGTTACCTGTAGTGAAAGAGCTGAAGCCCGAGCCCTCTTCCTCCCGAGGGATCTCTCGCTGAGTCCTACCTCCCCCCTCTGAGAGTCGGCCTCTCTTCTCAAGGGACTTGCGAACTATATCCTGGCCACAGCCACTGGTTTTCCGCCAGACATGCCACCCTACTTTATCCCCCATCCGGGCCGTCCCCCTTTGGCAATGCCCCCTTCGTCGCGTAGGGCCCCCGGCCCCTCCAGACGCTTCCCCTCGGCAAACCTTCTTGAAGGCATTTCGGACGCAAGGACCAGAGCCCTGATGATTTGCAATGCCCCCACCATCGCCTAGTAAACATATAGCTTATGATTATGTTTTTCCTTTACTTTATGTTTTGCGACATAAGTACACTTGTTTTTGCTTAAGATATCGATTGCGTATATGTTCGTAAGCGTTGGAGGAATAGTTTTGTTTTATGTTTTGTTTGATTTTTTTATGTTTTTGTTTGTGGGTTTTGTTTTGGCTATATCTGACGATGCATGTCATTTCTTGTACCTTAAAACAATGAATATATGAGAGAAAAAAAAAAAAAGAAAAAAAAAAGCAAAAAAAGCGGCAACCGACAAAACACGAACGATCTCCTCTCCACCTCCGGCGATTGAAATCTCAACACCATGAGAAATCATCGTCAACTCCAGCCTCCCCCCTCTCCTCCTCGGATGGCCTCGCTGCCTAGGGGGGTGACGACATTCCCTTCTTCTTCCCTTACCATGGCCTCGACTTGAGAAAGCTTTGTCCTCGGGGTTGCTTGAAGGCCCTTCTCATCTCGTCTCCTCGTCCTGCTCGTGCAGGCCTCGCTTAGTGATTGCCCATGGTCGGCTTTACTTCTTTCTGCGTTTACGGTCGGCGTTACGGTGTCCGGACCTCGGTGAAAGTACTTCCTTGGACGCTGGCTTGTCCCCTGCTAGGGAAAGCTTCAGTTAGTAGCTTCGGGGTACTCGCCTTCACCTCTCGGTCGGAAAATATTCGGGCATGGCATGTTTGTCAGTTGTTTCTAGCGAGTTGTTTTGCCCTCCACCCCCTCTCCTCGTCCCGTCGTTTCGTCCCGCGGCTCAGTTACAGCCACCCCCTTGTTCCACCGGCACCACCCGCTTACACGGTCGGCTCCGGTCCCCTCTTTTGGCTGGCACTCCTGCTGCCTGGTGGCTCCACTCGCCCACGCAGCTGCCCATGGTCGCTCTTCTTAGTTACAGCAGTTCATGGTATTGCACTACCTCCTTGGGCTAACCTAATGCCTTGGAACAATGTAATTGCTTTCTGGTTTCTTTCGTGTTATGATTGCCTCAGTTTTTCATCGGGTGATGGCCAGCCCCCTTCTGAGCTCATTAGTTTAGTTTTTTATTCTATGATTCGGTTGGGTTTTCTTCTCATGGTCTCCTTGTTTGTCTATCCTATCATTTTGTATTGGCTAGAGGTTACTTTCCTTGATCGTCGTTCTCAGACGGGTTTTTGATTTTTCAGGTGGTAGGAGTTTACGGCAAGTGGTTTTCCTGTTGTTTCCTGCTTGTGGGGTTTGGGGGATTTACTTTGTTGTCCGCTTAGCCGGCTTTGTATTTCTTTCTTGCTCATGGGATCGTGCGGTTGGGCCCACACCAGAGGGTCTTGGGATGATAGCCTTTTCCACTGGTGCCGGGATGGATTGTGGGGCTTTTTTTTGCCATAGCTTGCGCTGCATGTAGTTTTCGGGCCTCGGTG
>QOVD01001294.1:0-11481 GCA_003521225.1 Tuber microsphaerosporum | reverse complement strand
AAAAAAAAAAAAAAAAAAAAAAAAAAAAAAAAAAAAAAGAAAAAAAAAGCGGCGACTGACAAAACAACCCCAGACGATAATTGATTCTAGCTTCTTAAATTTAGGAAGAAGGCAGGACTCATCGAACTCCTCCCCTACTTTCTGAGTAACCTAGACACGTTCAGGAGCGCCTTCTACATTGAAAGTGCATTCATCGGTCCAGATGACTTTGGCTCAATCATTGGTAGTCCAAACCTTATAGGTATCAGTTTATCCAGAGCGAGCCTAAATCAAAATACAATTATATATTAGTATATATTAGCTACTAGTTCAATAAATTGAGACCAGAAATCATGATTGAGACACTTTAGTAATCAAGTACCAGAATTAGTCCATGAACGTAGCTCTATCGGTCAAGTTGTCAAATATTTCTTCAAGCGAATACCAAATAGCAAAGCCTTCATAGAATTTCTTCTCTTTAGCAAGTTTGGAACTTAGCTGCATACAAACTTCAAGCACTTCCAATAACTAGCTGTAGTTTGTATGCAGTAAAGTTCCAAACATACTAAAAGAGAGAAATTCTATGAACGCTTTACTATTAATTATTAGCTAACGTCGAGAGTGGATAAAGAGAGAGAAGAAAAAGAGCGGAAGAGCGGAAGAGAAAAAAAAGTAAGATAGTGAAAGTGAAGAAAAGTGTGGCAGTGAAAGTGAGAAAGAGCAAGAGTGCAGGAGAGAGAAAAAGTAGAAGAGTAGGAGCGAAAGAAAGAAGGAACAAGAGAGAGAGAGAGAGAGAAAAAGGAAGCCAAATAAAGAAATAGCAGGAAGACAAGTGAACAAGAGAATGAGAGAGAAGGAGAGTAGAAGAGAGAGAGAAAGTATAAGTCAGAGAAAAGAAAGAAAAGAAGGGAAAGAAGAAAGAGCTGAAGAGAGGCAGAGCCGGTAAGCCGGAGGGAGGACAAGGAGAGGAGAAACGGGCTGGGAAGCGGGTGAGCGAGAGAAAGAAAAAGCAGAGAAGTATGAGAGTGGGAGAGAGTGAAAGTGAAAGAGCAGTAGAGCCAGGGAGCAAGGGAGCAGGGGAGCAGGGAGGTGGATGAGTGGGAAAGCAGGGGAGTGGGGGAGCGGGGGAGTAAAAGAGCAGGTGAGCAGGTGGGCAGATGAGCGGATGAGCCGGTGAGCCGGTGAGCGGATGAGCGAGTGGGCAGGAGAGC
Source organism: Tuber microsphaerosporum (assembly GCA_003521225.1). Lineage (NCBI taxonomy): Eukaryota > Fungi > Ascomycota > Pezizomycetes > Pezizales > Tuberaceae > Tuber > Tuber microsphaerosporum. The sequence continues at coordinate 10,291 of QOVD01001294.1, read as the reverse complement.
GGGTGGGCAGGAGAGCAGGAGAGAGGGGAGGCAGGGAAGCAGAATACGGGGGAAGCGGGAAGGCGGGAAAGATAGAGGGTGGGAGAGTGGGAGAGTGGAAGAGTGGGAGAGTGGGAGAGCGGGAGAGTGGAAGAGCGAGAGAACGGAGAAGAAAACAACAAAATAGTAGATGACTGAGAAAGCTAGAAACTACGAGAAAAGAAAACCAAAAGAGTGAAAAGCAGGATAGTGCAAGAATAGAGAAGTAAAGGAGATGGGAGTTGTGGCCAAGGCAAAGGTGAGATGAGGTAATTATGACAACTTGACGAACACAAAAGCGTTCATTGATTAACACTACTAGCATACTCAGATACTAGTAGTAAGAAATAAAATATTGCTGAAGTTTTGGCTTATTGAGTGTGTTGTTAAGCGCTATCCCACAGTTGAGCGATTTCGTTCTTCACTTAAGTAGAAATAAATTAACAGGAAAAGAAATTAGAATACTTACTAGTCTAGTCTTACTTGAAAGAAATGGCTTCTTTCTCGCAACCCGTCGATGGTATCCAGCAGAAGACATGGTACGGCTTAGAGTCTGGTCACAGGCATCAACGTCTGCCATCTGAGCAATTTCACTGTAAGGCTTACGGCGATTTTCAGCTGAGGCTGTGGCTAGGTTGATAAGTTTCTGACGTTGAGGAGTACGAAGAATTGAGTAGCGACCACGGGTGTGGCTACGAATAGGAGTTAGCGGTGGAGGTGCAATTCAGTACACAGTAGAGAGGGCAACTCCAGTTGCTGCTGAGATTTGGCGATAGGTCCAGTGGGTAAAGTGCTTAAGTGCGCGGATCTTATGACAAAGAGTAATGTCAACTTCAGTACGTAAAGCCAGAGTATTAGAATCTGAGGTCCCAGGATCAGGACCAAGATCGGAGAGTGGAGTTTGTGGGCAAGCATTGCGAATAGGAGAAGGAGTGGAAGGGCCAGAGTTAGGCTCAGAATCAGCATCAAGAATATGATAGTCTACTTCAGAGCCATGCTTGGTAGAAGTGATAGAAGAAGTTGAGGGTCCATTAGGACCAGAGAAATCAGAATAATCATCGAAGGTTTCAGCATCAAAGAGCCAAGTGCGTAGGGGGCTAGGACTTCCAGGAACTGGAAGAAGAGGCTGATCTCTAGCAGTAGAGTCTGAAGACATTGTACCAGAGCTTAGATATGAGAGATATTGACAAGGAAATGCTGTATAAAAGAAGCGCTATGCTCATTGGTATTTATTTCTCTATACTCATTCATAAAATATCACTCGGCCGCCTGACTCTGCATACCACCCGCTGGTATTTCGTGGCAACCATCAGATCATTAAGACACTTTTACTCTTCTTAATTTCTCTTAAGATCTAATAATTCTAAGTGTGATTGTTTACCTCTCCCAACCTACCTTCTACTAGCGTTTATTCTGTCTTTTACTAGTGTTTCTTTAAGCGAGAATACCAACACCTCATCCTTGCTCCGCAAATTAGCATTTAGTGTGTGTTGCGCATAACCCACTGGCTGGGTTGGAACACAAATTCTTTTCAGTGTTCCAAAATTGCCTTTACAACGGTGGATGATGACCCCTGTTCTGTACTATCAATTCATGATCTACCCTTGTAATGGGGGCTGGTATAAAGTATTCGCACAAGAACCATCACTATTACAACCCCAGCGTTTGAAATTATTACTGGTCACACAAGACCATATTCAAGTTTCTGACCAGTAAAAAGCGGATCCTACGGAGTGTTAGGCACATTGGAAGCCCATATATGAAATACTGGAATCCAGCCCACAAACCTCCGAAGCGCACAGACCCCTGCGCACAGACCTCAAAAATACAACCATCATACCCCTGCGGCCCCGACGTTGGAGCACTACGTTCGTTGCCGCACCAGTGGTAGTTACACTCGCACTCCAGAATGTCCCTCCAGGGACCACTCGCAATAACACCATATACGTCGCAGCCGTCCGTCCGACCGGATGCTGTTCGCAGGATATATGAGAAGAGAACCTAGCGAAAATTATGCAAGTGGTTCGGACCAAATCGGTCGACGTCGCATAAAGCTATAGGCCTTCAAAGTTACGAGAGCTGAGGGAAACAAAAGAGTGGACGCTCAGGCGAACTCTTCCCATGAGGAGTTTATACACTAGTACGCATAGTGGAGACCAACAGTCCCACTCAGAGTCAGTCAGTAAGGGAGAGGCATTGCGCGCAATTAGCCATAGGTGCGATTGCAGGCAAGAGTCATCCCGAAACCTGATGCGCATGCAGCCTAAGAACTCATACGCATTGAATGGTCTGACGACCAAGGAGTTGGCCACTCCTTACATGGCTTGGTGAAGAAAGCTATAACGTTAGCACCTATTTGGGCTACGAGAACTCTGCACACCTATCGTTGAAGAGAATGACACACCCTCACGATTAGATGAATAGTGTATGTCTTCATAATGCTAAGCAAGTAGTCGAACAGTTGTCAGGGTCAGAGAGTGTTCACACTTTTTTAGTTAGTAGTTATTAGTTAGCCCGCGAACACTAAGACGCGGAATATAAATATCGAAGTGCCTCCCTTGCTACAAGAGATCATTAAGCACCGGAGAAGAGATCTTATCAATATAAAAAGTTATTACGCTACAAATCTTAGTCTTACGCAATTATCTTTTATTTTACTTCAATTACTTCTCACGAGAGATAGTTACCTACAAGCCTTCTTAGACAAATCTCCGAAGACACCTACTCAGGCCTAGTCCGATATTATAGTTCCGCTATCGGCTACCCCTAACACGGAGTACCATGGATCACATTGTCAAAAGTCCTAAGAGGGAACTATTTTCCTTGAAGGAGAAGCTAAACGAGGTGGAATTAAAGCTAGAGAGAGAATTGGCCAAGAGGAGAGTTGAAGAGGGAAGGAAATTTACACCATTTACATCAAGGAAACCAAGCACGCCGATAGAGTTGAGACCAGCGACACCGAGTAGCATGAAAAGAAGTTTGGGAGATTTAGTTGAACAAGTGGTGGAAGGAGGGAAAAAGAGAAGAGTCAGAGGTTGGGGGATTCCTTTTGACCCTGAAAAGGGCAGAGGGAAGGGGAAGTTAGTGGGATTAAAAGTTGGGGGTGTGTTCGGGGAGGTTGGGATTAGTGGAGTGGAAGGGGTGCTGCACGAAGACGATTATGTGGTATGTGATGGGAGCAGGTGGTTGGTTGGAGAGGCTCAGAGGGAGAGAAGAAAAAAGATTGGCAAGACATCATCTACAGTAGTGGTGGTTGTCAAGGGTGTGGGCGAAGGGAGAAGATTGATGAAGAGCGGGTTTCAATCGTTCCTGTATCAAAAAGGACTCTAGCTTCCTTCCCATTGATGAATATGGTACCTTCTAGTGAATGTTGTGCTTTGATTATTGCGGGCCGAGTTGCTTTAGCTGATGCATAGCTTTCGATCTCAAGAGAGTTGATAGAGACTTCGTCATATCCGTCCTCTTGTTCCACTAAGTTGGATGAAGCTTCCTTCTTGACCTTTGTCTTCCCTTTGTCGCTCTTGCTTGGGCAATCCTTTGCTATATGTCCTTTTCCGCCACAGGTGAAACAGGGTCCTTTGGCTTTTTGGTCCTTATTCTTGGGGGGATTAGTTTGTTTGTTGAACCCTTTCTTAGGTTTTCGATCCTGTTTCTGGTCTCTATAGTTGTGGACTTTCTTCTCATGCTTGTCTTTTCCATAAGCTCCAGTGCTTAGGTTGATGGCATCTAGTCTTTCTGCAGTGGCAATAATTTCATGAATTGACTCATCACCTTCATATTGAGATTCCACATCTTGTCATAGCTTGGAGTGCATGCATGCGAATAGTTGTTGGATAAGCGCATAGTCGCTAATGGTGTTAGGAGTTAAACGTGATCTGTGCATGAGTAGATCTGTGGCAACAGTGGTGATTTCGCGTACTTTGCCATTCTTGACTTGGCGGATATCATGGAACACTCAATAGGTATTGTCTTTCTGTTCTGATGACTGAAACCGTTCCCTTAGATAGGTGATTAAGAGGTCCCTAGTGATATCTTCTCCGAAGAGTTCTGCAGCCTGAAATGCCGCTTCTCGTGCTCACCCTTTCATGTATAGGATCCAGTGGTTTCCTGATCCCTCAACACTTTGTCGTACCCCATGTAGGCGTAGGTAGAGTTGGACAGAGTTGTACCATCTATCGAAAGCTGCTGGCTTAAGGTCTTCTCCTTCGCCTGTGAACTTCTTTCATGTTGGTACTTTGATGCTTAGCTTGGCTGCTGTTGCTGGGCTAGGTGTGAGACTTGCTGGCCTATTACTAGGACCTGCACCTTCTGACATCTTGTCTGAATCGCTGCTGCTGTCTGAATCATCAGGGTCGTTCCCTGGTGCAGCTTGGGCTGGAGTAGCCTTTTTGGGTGATTCTGGAAACCCGCCTGGGGTTGGTGTTCATGCATTTTCGAGTTCCTTTGATGATTCTGCTAGGACTTGCTGTGCTTCGTCCCTGGATAGCTGCCTGGCAGCTTCGTCAATCGTGAACTGTTCTTTTGAGGCTTTGATGAATCGTCCTTGGCTATCTCTGGCCGGTCTCTTTCCTGCTCGCTTAGTGGCCTTGCCTCTACTTGGATCCTGAGAATGCAAAATCTTTATAACTTGTTGAAGTTAAAAACATGTAACAGCCCCAAGGGGTGGTCTCATATATCGATAGGATAACGATATAGTCTCTATACCACAGTGCGGTATCTAATGAGACTAAGTACCGGAGGCTTAGACTAAGTTGTTGTAACAAACTTCTTACACTATCGCAACTACTTAAGTAGTTCCTGATAGTAGGCGTTTGGTTAACCTAAGTGAATACGAAAGATTCTCGATGCGAACTGAAGAAGTAACCGTTCAACCAAGTATATTGAAAACTCGGTCTGTCGAAGTCTGCCTTCTCTAAGTCCGGAGAATAGCTGGTCCTAAATACCCTTGTCAGGCAATCCCGTCCATTGCTAACAATAATAATAAAGCTCCGAAAGTGGCAGCCTTGAAACTCCTTAGGTATCAAAACTAAACATACTAAGTATCACACGATACTTGACCCATACATAAAACATACTGAGTATCAAACAATACTCAAAACCAAACTTAAAACATAATGAGTATCAAACGATACTCGAAACAAAACAAACTGAGTATCAAACAATACTCGTAACCAAATATAAAACATAATGAGTATTAAACGATACTCGAAACAAAACATAGTAACTCAGGTACCTGTACCAGTTACAGTAGGTGTATTTTGGTGGAGAGACGGATTTAAGGGATGTCACCCATTGCAAGTTGCATAACGGATTTCGGCTTCTTAGTTATGAAGGGGATTATGTTGGGCATTAGTATGTGAGGGATTATTGGGGTGGTGGAAGGTGTTAAGGGGTTGATGTTGGCCAGGGCTGGAGGGGATTATAAGAGTAGACACTAGTATTTAGTACAGAAAACCCATGGAGTTGTAGTTAGTGAATAAAAACAACCGTAAAGTTCAAAAAAAAAAGAAAAAAAAAAAAGTATTCGCACACACCAAATGCTACACGAGATTAAGCGAGAAAAGTATGAATTTCGCAGAACGCTCTCAAGTCACAAAGAGATAAACAATAGAAAAGTAAGAGCACTATAGGAAAAAAAAGAGAATATTTGAAACCAAGGAAATTCAGTAAATTCGTTCATCATCAATGAATAATACCCATAAAGTGCCCTCAATAGCAAAATATATGCCAAGCATATTTATTGAGTGTACCGAGTCCACCAGACCTCTATCTCAACCGGTTGCCTAATATCTTGTATAACCTCTAGCCACAGCCTGAACAGCTTCAACTCGAGAGGGCATTGATGTGGTTAATGAGGCAATTTCTTCGCTAGTGATCGCATCCCACTCTTCTTGAATTGCCTGACGGAGGAGGACATTGGTAGTGAGCCCGGGGGAACGATGATGGATGCTGTCCTTCATTAATCGCCATACATACTCTATGGGATTAAGGTCAGGAGAACTCGCAGGCCATTTGAAAAAGTAGCCAATAATATTCAAGTCGGAGAGAAGTTTAGTGGTAACCTTTGCGTGGTGTGGGGGAGCACCATCCTGTTGTAGGTAAATGTAGTCCAGCCGCTTAGCACTTAGCTGACACCAAAATGGGTAAAGGTAAGTAGTAATGATATGATCGCAATAGCTTGTTCCATTAATAGTCTTACCCCATTGATCTTTATTCCATATCACCATTGGCCCCTTTATACCCCCACATATACTTCCCCATATCATTATTGTATCAAGCTTATGGAATTTGGGTAAAATGCAGTCCTCCTGGTACTCTTCTGCTGCAGTTCTGGTCACCCAGGTGTTGCCTGAAACGCCCCCCACATTAAAGGCACACTTATCGGTCCAGATAACTTTCCCTCAGTCTTCGACACTTCAGTCAATAAATGTGTGTGCAAATTCTACCTGTGTAACCTTCTGTTTTGCAGTCAAAAAAGGCTTGGTTCTTGCGATACAGTGATGGTAACCATGACTATTGAAGAATTGGCGGAGTGTGCGCTCGTTGATGGGAATATTCAGTTCCTCGGCAATAGCAGAGAGTGCTTTGCGACGATTTTCTGCTGAGAGGGTGGCATGTGGTAAAAGGCGATTCTGATTTTCTTGAGACAATATGGTAGGCCTACCAATCCGGCCTGAACGAGGTGTACCTATTATTATTATTATTATTATTATTATTATTATTATTATCTTATATGCAATTAAGCTAATAGCCTGAGAGTCAAAGGAATGAGAAGTAGTACCTGGGTGAGCGCAGATTGAAAACACGGTACTAAGAGGAACACGAACACTAGCAGCAATATGTCGAAAAGGCCAAAGAGCAATAGTGCGTAAAGATCTGATTTTAGACCTTAAGGAGAGAGTGATCTGGGACTTTAATGCCCTTGGTGCTGGTTCTTCGTGGTCTCCAAGTGCAGACATTTTCTTGTACTAGCGAGTCTTTTGCTGCTTAAAAACATTCTACTTTCGCATTAAATTCTTCGACTTTTATACACATTTTATTTATCTTACAAAGTAAATATACTTAGAATTTAGGACAGTTGTTTCATTAAACTGGAGATTTCTCTATCCGTTCGCCTGTTGAAGCTAATGTTCAGATTGCGTGACATGCTCCACACATCGTTGCCACTACATTGGCTACTACATACCTATGTTCACTCTTTTTGTCCGCTTTCACTATTCACATCTTCCGCTATCCTCAGCCCGTTCGATCGCTAAATACCTGCTCCTAGTACTAGTCACAGGCGTGCTATTGGTTTCACAAAGTTTAGGAAGTGTGATTGGAGAAGGCTTGCATCTGCTATCATAGATTGGGCAGTGGGGCCTAACCCCGCTTTTCTTCACCCTTCTCGAATTCTATCACCTAACACCATAGTATCTCACCAGGAAACCCTCTACAACATTCCCAAGAGCGAATAACAAAAAAATGTCACAAGATACTAGTTTTGTTACCGGGCTCCCACATAGTCCTGACCCCTCAAGACACAATAATCCCTTCCCCAATACCACCAGCTTCCTAAGTCACAACACTAACAGTTTCAACATAAATAACACCAGCGTTGGGAACATTACAGTCATTGATGATCGGTCCGAAATCCTGACTTGGTTGTCACCTCTCGAGCCTCGCTTACGCCATCATGATATCCAAACGCGCCGGGTTGACAACGTGGGTGACTGGCTTCTGCGGACAGAGCAGTTTCGAAGCTGGCGCGGTGGTGGTGATCAGGGGGAATCACAGAAGGCGACCATATTTTGCTCCGGTAATCCAGGGGTCGGCAAGACTTACATTAAGTAAGAGAGTTGATATCGTAGGAGAGCAAAGTAGGATATTTTTCTAACAAGCTGCGATTTTAGTTCATTGGTAATAGATACCTTGGGCGATGGGACCGGGAAAGACGAAGAGCAAGATATTACTGTGGCATGTTTCTATTTCGATTTTGCCGCACAACAGGAGCAGTCTGCGGCAAGTACGTTGGGTGCACTGCTAAAACAGGTTGTCAGTGGTTTGGACCCAATTCCCGAAGAAATAGTGGATATGTTTCAGAAGCAGAAAAAAGTCATCGGTGGTCGGAGACTACAACTCCCTGAGATCGTGAAGATACTGGGAGGCTTCTCACCTTCGCGGCGCACATTTTTCTGCCTGGACGCTATGGACGAGTGTGCCGCGGCGGAGCGAGCCAAGATCCTTGTTTCACTCAGGGACATCATCAAAATATCCCCAACTACTCGGGTGCTCATGACTGGGAGACCGCATGTTGGTGGTGAGGTGGAAAAACATCTCCCCGGGGGAGTGGCGGTTTTATCGATCAGTCCTCGAAAACAAGACATCATCCGATACATCCACAGAAAAATCGCTGAAGACTCAATTTCGGACGAGATGGACGAGAGATTAGAGGCAGAAATCGTGAGGAAGATCCCGGAGACTGTTCCGGAGATGTAAGTAAATAAGAAATCCTGCCCAAGCTATCCGCTGATAGACACATATCTAGATTCCTGTTAGTCTCTCTAAATCTCGATTCAATCCTACAGGAGACCACTATTCATCGGCGGCGAGAGAGACTCAGAGTGATGACAGATGGATTAGGCCTGGAAGATTCCTACGGCGCAACCTTAAAACGGATCAAGGCACAAGGTGGTCAAAAATCAAAGCTCGGGATGGCCGCTTTGATGTGGATGTGTCATTCGGAACGACCGCTCAGAGAGGAGGAGCTGTGTCAGGCCTTGGCAATCGAGACAGGGTCGACAGATCACAATGCCGATAATGTTTCCTCAATACGGACGGTGTTAAGTTGCTGCCAAGGGCTTGTGGCGGTGGATAAGGAAGGGTCGGCTGTTCGACTAGTCCACTTCACGCTCAAGGAGTATCTCACCAGCCATCCTGACCTCTTCCAACGTCCTCATGCAGCAATTGCAGAGACCTGCTTGGCATATCTGAATTCGCCGCAGGTAATGGCGCTTTCGGCCCCCCGCATCCAGAAGCCTCAACACACACCCTTCCTCGAATATTCTGCTATACACTGGGGAACCCACATGAAAAAAGAACCCACTGATCTCGGGAAAGCGCTTGCACTGAAGCTCTTTAGCCACTACGAACACCATATATCAATTGAACTACTCCTGGAGCGCAGGTTTTGGGATTCCATTAGCATCGTGGGCTCCTACAAGTTTACTAGGCTGCACTACGCGTGTGTGTTCGGGCTTGTTGAGGTTGCGAGGGTCTTGATGGAAATGGATGATGTCGATATAAATTGCATGGATGATACGGATGCTACACCACTCACATGGGCCACTCGGAGTGGGCATGAGGAGGTGGTAAGGCTACTACTAGGACGGGAAGACCTCAATCCCGATACCCTAGATCGCTTTGGCCAAACACCAATCTCGTGGGCTGCCGAGAATGGACATGAGGGAATGGTGAGATTGTTACTGGGACGGAAAGACATCAACCCTGATATGCCAGACAACCTTGGCCGAACGCCGCTCTCGTGGGCTGCCATGAATGGATATGGGGGAGTGGTGAGATTGTTACTGGGACGGAAAGACATTAGCCCCGATATGCCAGACAACCTTGGTCGAACACCAATCCTGTGGGCTGCCCGGTATGAACGTGAGGAAGTAGTGAAGCTGTTGCTAGGACGGGAAGACATCAACCCCGATATACCAGACAACTTTGGCCAAACACCAATCTCGTGGGCTGCCGAACATGGATATGAGATAGTGGTTGAGCTATTGCTGGAACGTAAAGACGTCAACCCCAATAGGCCAGATAACGATGGTCAAACGCCAATCTCGCGGGCTGCCAAGAATGGAAATACGGGAGTGGTGAGACTGTTACTAGGACGGGACGACATCAACCCCGATATACCAGACAACCTTGGCCGAACACCAATCTCGTGGGCTGCCCAGTATGAGCGTGAGGAAGTAGTGAAGCTGTTGCCAGTGTTCCCAAGCGTCCAGTCCGTCCGTCTTTCGCCTAGGACGGGATGGACGCCGAGTTTGAGGCCATTGCCCGGGACGGACGCCCAGTTGCAGTCCGTCCTGACCTATGCCCGGGACGGACGGCCGGGCCCTACAGGTGTCTTAGTTTATGTTTCATTTTCGAATTTCATGAGCATTAGGTCAGTGTTATTAAGAAGTGAAACATTTTTATTCTAATGTAGATTCTAATGCAGAGAAGCTCAGGCTCTACTATCATGTATCAAATTTCGCTGGAAGGTAAGGTAGAAGGTTTAGAG
>QOVD01001293.1:0-26488 GCA_003521225.1 Tuber microsphaerosporum | reverse complement strand
GCAGGGAGGATACCTTCACTTCAACGGTGGTGCCAAACGCAACCTCGAACCGCCATTCCCGGAATTTGGCTATCTCGTATGTCTTCTCTGCGAGCGGTTCCACCGGCGTGGAGTCTTGCGCTGTGAAGTTTGAGAATGGCTGACCGATCGGGAGTTCTGAGAGTTGGAGGCCTGGGACTGACATTCTTGCAAGTATGATGGTTTACTTGGCTTTGATCCTGTGTTTTATTTATTTATCCGTTCTGTTTATTTAAGGTGGGTGGCGGTAAGTAATAATAAGGCGAGGCAAGGTGAGGCGAGTGTGAGGTTGATCACCGTTGTTGCCGGCAATTGAATGGCTGATTACCTTGGCAAGGTGGGGCTTAAAACCTTATTTAGGCTTGGCCTGGCAGTGGGGGCCAGTGCGGGAGGATCAACTGTAACCGTTAGTCTATGGTGTGCGACACTTAGACGGGGCCCCAAAAAACTACCTAAACAAGAAATGAATCAACACTCGGCCACCACAACTATTTCCAAATACAAATCCTTATACCAATAGATAACCAATCAGAGGGTAACTTTAAGGTTTAATTTCTCGAAAATCTTGTGTTTTGGTTGAGGAGATAGAGGAAATAATTTATATGGGAGGTAGCAATTTTGAACTCCATACAAAATCCACTAATATCGCACAAGCATAAGGCACTAGTAATTCCCATTCAGGCCTAACTTATACCCAATTTAGACTAGTAATTGGATGAATTTTTGAACTTTTTGCCAAGAAAGGCCCCGTCTAGGTGTCGCACACCATAAGGGCCTGTTTTGCGGGGACGGAAGGCGGGTCAACTGTTCCGTTTCGCAACAGTTTCCCATATAAAAATGGTTGTCCTTCCGTTTTGAAACGGTCAGAAATGGTCACTTTGTATGATATGGGGCAACGGAACAGAACGGTCGTTGCCGAACAGGCCCTAAGGCCGAGAATGGCTTACGGGTCCTTGCGGCTCAGAGCTGTTTCGTGCTGCTACGTATCTCTTGGGCGGTCTGAAACAGTAAAATTCGTCGACGAATTTTACCGTTTCAGACCGCCCAAGAGATACAAGCGCGACACGAGCAGTACGCCCAGTCGCCCAGTCGAACGCCCAGTCGTCCAATCGGACGCCCGTCCTCGTCCTGGACGGGACGATACCAAGGTCGTCTGGACGACAAGGATGAGGACTAGCGTCGTCAGACGACCGTCGACGACCGTCCGACTACAGTACCGTAAATTCTGGGTAAACTCGACCCGTCGCCATACTTCCTAAGGCAGCTACTATTCCTCTTAAAGACTAACCCAGTGGCGAATTCGCTTTTCTGGGGATAGTAACTACCATACACGTAATAGCGGCGGGTCGAGTTTACCCAGAATCTACGGTAATTTTGTTAACGAACAACCAAGTGGGCGGTTAATTTTGTTAGCGAACAAAACTAATTGCGCGCAAAATTAAGTTTTAGCTCTAATCAGCGAACAAACGCACCAAAGTCCAAGGCCCATCGATACCGGTAACCTAGTTTTGCGCGCAAGCAGCACTAGCACGAAATGTTTTCTTTTTTGTATTAATTTCCTACATAGCTGTCGCTGCAAAAAAAACACCTAAAAAGCGTCGAAAAGTAGAGAAAAGGGATGAATTTATAGGCAAGAAAAGAACAACTTGAGTGGAGAAATAGGTTAAGTGCTCCCACCAGAACTGCAATGAAACCATATCTAAGGAAACAATTGAAAGATGAAGCGATCGAATCTATATCACAAAGCTTTTTAGCTGAAAATGTTAGCAATGTTCAAGTTATTATAAGCGCGGATATCATGTATTTGCATCAATAGATACGAGAAAAGGGTGCTTACAAATTATTAATAGCCTAGACTTATGTATAGGCCAAGTAGCTACTAGCTTCAGTCCCCTTGGTTCCCGTGATGCTTTAGCACATGTACTCTCATACCCCCTCTGGAAATGCTATTATTTGGGTCTGAAAAAGTGGCTGAATGGGCACCGGCAAGTTGGGCATTAGAAAAGCCATTATAAATATGAAAAATGACTTGACCACCTCCAGTGGGATCTGCGAGCGGGATGGGCGTTGGGCGTTTGGGAGGAGGGGTCCTGGGAGCTTGCTGTGGTGGATTGCTAGACTGAGAATATATTAATATGAGTAATAATAAAGGGGAGGGTAGACATGCCTTGAGGGAGAGTGAAGGAGATGAAGAGGATACGGGATGACCCAATCGTGAATACCGGTAGGACAGAATCGCAAGAAGTAAAGTAAGAGCAGCTATAACGAGTCCCACTATTACTGCTGGGCTTCTGTCATTACTATCATCTCCGAGTCCTCCTTTGTTTTCTGTGTCACGGTGTTCGCGTTTGTTGAGTTGTGATAGTAGGGTTTCGATTGCCGGCATAATGGCTCAATGTGCAAGATGGAGAGATTTGGTGATATTGGACTTTGAGGGTATGGAAGGTAGTATGTACTGGTAGGAGAAGGGGATTCCGGCAGGTTGATTGCTCGGGGATGGTCCGCTGACGTGGTTGGAACCATGAATTTAAGAGAATGGGAAAGATAATGAAGGCATGTGTGTGCGAGTACAGTAGTTTTATAGTCGGAAGTGCTCCCGGAGTACTAGGGGGAAAGACACTGCCACAAGCGCCCGCTCCTGAGCAGGAGGGGATACCTACCGTTAATTGCATTTACTTAACTCACGCGAAAACCGGAGCTAAGTAGTTAGATGACTAAAATGCTCCAGAGATCCATCATGCATCCAATCCTGTGTTGTGTGGTGCATCTGGGCGAAGAAGAAGGAACAGGAATCAACTGTATCGTGGCGTGCAACTGGGTGAAGAGGAAGGAACAGGAATCAACTGTGTCGTGGCGTGCAACTGGGTGAAGAGGAAGGAACAGGGATTGACTGTATCGTGGCGGGGCGATTGGGCGAAGAGGAACAGGGATTGACTGTATCGTGGCATGCAACTGGGTGAAGAGGAAGGAACAGGAATCAACTGTATCGTGGCGTGTAACTGGGTGAAGAGGAAGGAACAGGAATCAACTGTGTCGTGGCGGGGCGATTGGGCGAAGAGGAACAGGGATTGACTGTACTTGTCCCAGGCAAGAAGTATCCGGAAACCGGGGGGTACCTTGTCATGGACAGCAGGGGTGTAAAGTATGCCAAGAGAGCTGTGAAACATCCGCCCAAGGTGAGAAAAAAAAGTAAAGTAGAGAGTAAAAAAGTAATAGAAAATTAAATTCGATAGATATCCAAGTATCGTGCAAATGCATTTGGGCTAAAAAGAGGATAGGGCAAGGGGGGAAGGGTGTGTGAGGGAAGGGTTTAATTGGCCATGAGTTTTCCCCACAACCATCCAACGCCAAATACTCGAGGACTAGGGGGGGAAATTAGGAGGGTACGGTATCCGCCTACGGATTATATATTGTCCGTGGAGCAAAACTAGCTGCGCAACCAACGATCGATAACAACACAACCCTCCTCGCCACTCCGCACTTTCAACACCACCTAAAGAACTTTCTCTAGCTCCAATATTAATTTTTACTACTATATGTATTCTACCCTGTACTTACGTTTATTTTTATTGGTTTTTATTGGTTTTAATGTTAGTGAGAACTTACAAGAATGGGAAATGGGGATATTCAATATTAATTGGGCTTGTAGATAGTTTCTCCTTTTTTTTCTTCTTACAAAGTCATTTTATTTGTATGATACTGGTATTGTCTGGGTACTACATAGTGTTGTGTCGGGCACATCGATTTGGAGGATTGTGCCAACAATGCTATCTACGAAGGTACAGGGCCAAAGTTTTGCAGGTTCCACAAGCAAGGTCTGCTAACCTCACCCACTGTGGAACCTAATTGCACAAAACTTACGCCCTGTGCCTCCGCACGGTACCCATTCGATTAACCTCATCCTCCTCGGCATCATGATCATCACCCTGAACCCCCCCTCCTTTCTCCCCATCCCTTCCTCTTGTCCACCCCCCACACTACTTCTATTCTTGGGGACTTGTGATGCTCCTGATTGGCCGAATTTTAGTAATTCAACCTTCCAAGCCAATCAGTAGGGACTTTGATTTTTGGGGGGATCTGTGCTTGTACGGTTCTAGTCAAGTCGAGTATTTGGGGTCGCACGATTGTATCATTCCTCTTGCCCGAGGGAAAACTCATAGCCAATTGAACCCCTCCCTTACACCACCCTTTAGCCCAAATGCACTGCACGATAATTCAGTCAATCCCTGTTCCTCTTCGCCCAAATGCACCACCACGATGCTCGAGTACAGTTGATCCCTGTTCCTTCCTCTTTGCCCAGATGCACCGCGCGATCCAAGTAGCTCCAAGATTGGATTGGATGCATGAGACCTACCAAGAGGGTGATATCAGAGGAAAATGGATGGATCTCTGGAGCATTTTAATCATCTAACTTAGCTCCGGTTTTCGTCTGAGTTGAGTAAATGCAATTAGCTTTAGGTATTCCACCCCCTGCTGAGGAACGGGCGCTTGTGGCGGTGTCTTTCTGGCACTCCGGAAGTACTACCGACTATAAAACTACTGTACTCGCACACACATGCCTTCATTATCTTTCCCATTCTCCGGAATTCATGTCCACCCTCCTCTTTATCATTACTCATATTAATATATTCTCAGTCTAGCAATCCACCACAGCAAGCTCCCAGGACCCCTTCCCCCAAACGCCCAACGCCCATCCCGCTCGCAGATTCCACTGGAGGTGGTCAAGTCATTTTTCATATTTATAATGGCTTTTCTAATGCCCAACTTGCCGGTGCCCATTCAGCCACTTTTTTAGACCCGAACAATAGCATCTCCAGAGGGGATATGAGAGTACATGTGCTAGACCATCACGGGAACCAAGGGGACTGAAGCCAGTAGCCACTTGGTCTATACATAAGTCTGGGCCATTGCACAGCACTCGAGCTAGTTTGATAATTTGTAAGCACCCTTTTCTTCGTATCTATTGATGCAAATACATGACATCTGTGCTTACTATAATAACCTGAACATTGCTAACATTTTCAGCTAAAAAGCTCTGTGATATAGATTCGATCGCAATTGTTTCTTTAGATATGGTTTCATTGCAGTTCTGGTAGAAACACTTAGCCTATTTCTCCTTTACTCTTTTCTTGCGTACAAATTCATCCCTTTTCCCTACTTTTCAGCGCTTTTCAAGTTCTTTTTTTTTTGCAGCGACAGCTATGTAAGAAATCAATAAATGAAAGAAAACATTTCGTGTTAGTGCTACTTGCGCGCAAAACTAAGTTACTGGTATCGATGGGCCTTGGACTTTGGTGCGTTTGTTCGTTGATTAGAGCTATAGTCACCACTGGGGGCATGGCGAAACTGGGCGGATGGCCAACAGGAGTTGACACTTCATGGTCAAAAACGGATTCATTAAGGTTAGGGTTGCAAAAAATCACAAGTAATTAATCCCTGTTCGCTGCCCGCCCATTTTCGCCGAGGGTTTTGCAGTGGGTATGGCTACGCTACTAATAATTGCGATATTGCTAGCCAGGTGCACCGTACTTGTATTATTGCTTCACCGGAAAGGCGGTCGTGGGGTGTGGTGGATTGGAGACCCTACTCGAGTTATACTCAGATGCGGCGGGGCCTACGAGACCCTGCTATCATCCACAGCCTCGAGGTGGTGGGTGGATGCGTGGGGGGGATGGGCATAGTCAAGGGAGGGAGGGCCGCCCGCGAGTATCCACCGTGCCCCCTGTGGTGACTGTAAAACTTAATTTTGCGCGCAATTAGCCCTGTTCGCTAACAAAATTAACCGCCTACTAGTTGCTCGTTAACAAAATTACCCGCCTACGGATTATACTAGGCCATTTTAAGTAATCGGAACGTAAGTTATCCATCGCCCCAGCTCAGTCCCTGTTTACAAGTACAAGGGTCTACCATGAAATCATGGTACAAGCACCGTGCCCGTTACAACCCCACCCAAAGGTTTTATTACTTGTTACACCAGCCCACGAAAGGGTTTTTGTCCAATCACAGCATCAACGACCATTGCAGTTAAACTTCAATGGAGCCCGAGTACACAGTTGCCAGCCTCAAGAGGGAGGTATCCCTTTTACGAGAGAAGCTCACAGAGGCGGAATTAAAGCTAGCTTCGGCAGAGAGAGTGGAGATGTTGAAGAGAGCAGCAGGGGTTGCTCCTTTTACGCCTAGGAAACAGACTACGATGGGAGAGTGGAAGCCAGCGACTCCAGTTAGTGGGAAGAGGGGAATTAAGGAGATGGTTGAGGAGGTGGTAGATGGGAAGAAGAGGAGGGTGGAAGGAGGGGGGATACCGTTTGACCCTGTAGGTTTGAGCGGTAAGAGGATTGTGATGGGATTGAAGGTAGGGGGTGTGTTGTGGTCTGTCGGGATTGGTGGAGTTGTGGATGCATTGGAAGAGGCGGGATTTGTGATTTCTGACGGTGCCAGGTGGTTGGTGGATGAGAAGGAGAGGGAGAGAAGGGAAGGGAAGGGAAAAACGTCATCGACAGTGGTGGCGTTTGTAAGAGGTGAGGCGGAGGCGTTGAGGCTGGTGAAGAAGGGGCTGTGGGTTAGGGGTAGATGGCACGTGGTCAGGAGGTATGAGGCAGTGCAACCTGTACGACAACAATCCGGATGGGTGTGGGTGAGGGAGAGGATGGATGAAATCATGACTAGCGAGAGTCATGCTTTGAGGAAGGTGTTGATGGCGGTGGATGGTTTGAGATCGGTTGTGGTGGAGTTAGGAAAGGAGATGAGAGAGGTGAGGAGGGATGTGGCGGATGGGGTTTCAAAAAAGGGGATGAGTGATGACTGGAGGAGTTCGCTGAAGAGGGAGAGGGAGAAGGATCAGATGGAAGGTTTGGTAGGAGTTGATCAAGTGGTGGGGGGTGAACACGACTTGAGGAGAGTTAGGCTCGTGAGCAAGGTCACGACGGAAGGGAGTGGGAGTTGGTTTCCAAATAGTGTGAAGGTGCCATGACCGGTACAGGAGGGACCAGCCATTGCAACTGATCCACCCGGTACGGGTTCGACGGTGTTCACGGTCAAGAGAGGCGGTAAGAGGGGTGTGGTTTTTAAGCCTTACACGAGGCGAGATTGGGAGAGAGAGAAGGGTGGTGAGGATGACATGAGTTGAGCAAGGGGAGAAGTTGGACGTAGGGCAAACAGACTAAGTTGCTATAAAAAGCTCTTTGTTATTAGTTAGATAGGATAAGGTGTATCGGCTAGCTAGTACAATAAAAGTGTGAAAAAAAAAAAAAAAAAAAAAAATCATGGTACAGAGCCGGGATCAGAGGTTAGAGAGCAGTGGTACGGCGCTTATCTAGTGTGTACCATAATTTTGTCCAAATGAGAGCTATTGGATTCAACAATGTGGGAACTAACATATCTTGATTACAGCTACTAGACTTTGCTGATTATTTCTTGTTTCTTGTTTCTCCTTTTCCTATAATGTTCAAAATACCAGTAGAGAGTAAAAAAGTTAAATTATTCCATTTCTGCCAGTGCCTTCCACCCCGACCCTTCATTCTGACAGCCAAAAGAAATAAAAATTGATATAAGAATAATCAAAGGTGGGGTTACGAATACTAAACTAACAATTTAAAATGACTGGAAAATAGTCCAAAACACAAAAATGTGCCAGCCAATCATTGGCACTTGAGAAAAGCGCAAAAACACAGCAAATTGAATGACAAGAAAAAGAAAAAGAAAAAGAATGTGAACAAGAGAGAAAGAAAGAAAGAAAGAAAGACCAAAAAAAGACAGGAGAGAGTGAAAGAGCAAGCAAGAGAGACAAAGAATGAGTAAGAAGGTAAGTAAGCAAGAGTGAGAGAGTGAGAGAGTAAGAGAGTGAGGGAGTGAGAGAGAAAGTGAGAAAGTGAGAAAGTGAGCGAGAAAGTGAGAGAGAAAGTGAGTGAGTGAGTGAGTGAGAGTGTGAGAGTGGAAGGGAGTGAGAGTGGATGAGTGAGTGAGTAAGTGAGTGAGTGGGTAAGTGTGTGAGTGTGTGAGTGAGCGAGAGTGAGTGAGAGGAAGCGAGATAGTGGGGAAGTAAGTGAATGAGTGAGAGTGAGCCGGAGTGTGAGTGAGAGAATGAGCAAGCATGAGTATGATCGAGTGTGAGTAAGAGCGAGCGAGGGTGAGTGAGGGAGAGTGGACGAGCGAGTAAGTGAGTGAGCGAGTAAGTAAGTAAGTAAGAGAGTGAGAGCGGACGAGCGAGTGAGTGAGTGAGCGAGTGAGAGAACTAGTACTTAGTATGGCCACCATTGGCACTTAGTACAGCATCAACCCGATCGATCATGGTGTTAAGAATTTGTCCAAGCTCGTAGTCTGTAATCGCATTCCACTCATTCTGGATTGCAGCTATCATGTCTTTATTGTTCTGAGGCTGAGGGTGAAGCTTCCTAATACGTGATTTCATCAATCTCCAAACAGGTTCAATGAGGTTAAGGTCTGGTGAGGTGGCAGGCCAAGGTAGAAGATAGTTATAAAGCCCACGGTCTTGCAGGTCAGTAACTGTAGTACGGGCTCGATGAGGTAAGGCATTATCATGTTGAATATAAACGTAGTCGTGAGTTCTAGAAGACTGATCATGCCAGAATCGATCCAAATGTGGTAGAATATTAGTTTGATATCCCTTAGCTGTTATGGTCTTACCCCAGGCAGCCTTATCCCATACTATAAGTGGACCTTTGCGGTGGCCAACAAAGCAAGCCCAGACCAAGATCGTTTCCAGCTTTTTAAACTTTGGAACCAGGCAAGATTCGTCAAACTCTTCCTCTATTCTTCTGGTAACCCAAACACGGCCAGGGGCCCCTCCCACATTAAAGCCACATTCATCCGTCCAGATAACTTTCGACCATTCTTGTATACCCCAAACTTTGTATGTATCAGCCCAGGCCGAGCGTGCCTATCATTAAACTCAGTATATTAGTATGCATAAAGGAAGACTGAAATCAAATAAATAGACCATATGCAAAGATGTTTGAGTTGCTTTATTATAGTCATAAAGTACCGTATTAACTCACTCAATTGGATCTCATGCTAAGATGTTTAAAATTCCCTCTCTTAGACAGAATAGTTAGCAAATAGTGAACATGTACCTCTTCTGCCCGAGTTGAAGACAGGAAACAAAAACAAAAAAAGCGAGATCTTACTAGCAAAGCCAACCCAAACGTCCTAGAGTGAGGTCCAATTGAGAGAGTCAATATGGTAAGTGCTCTTTCAAACACTTCTCTGCCTATGAGGAGGAACTTTGGGACTACAGCAAATACTTGCGTGATCCACTATCAATGTCCGGCAGCTAATCCCCATGCTTGGAGAAAACCATCTCCCAGGATTAGTATTCTACTTACACAGTCATGCAAAGAGATGCTAAGCGTGCAGGATCTGATGAACAAGTATTTGCAATTCTGTTAACCCGGTAAATAAAACTTACCATATAATCTGGCAAAAGTCGGATAAGCGCTAAAGGGAAACTAAACAAACTGAGTCAGTATAAGGGAGCGAAGAAGGGGAACTTCCCATAGGTTAAACACATGGGTGGTGATTCTAGGCCGGGGTAGGTTCAAGAAAATCGTCACTAGAGTCAATCCAACTTTGGCCAAATTATATGATTTTGTATGCTGGTGCAACTGTAAGAGATCAATTGAGACTAAAGGCCAGACATTGATAGTAGATAACGCTATTATTTGCAGTACCTGGCATCTGGTCTATTGATTTGATAGAGTACTGTGGTAAGGAGGAGAGGGGTATCTGGATTATGTAGAATATTTTTTGAAAGAATTAAATAGAAAGGAATAAAGTACATACTTGTCGAGTTTTATTAGAAAGAAAGGGCTTCTTTCGAGCTACACGGCGATGGTATCCAGCCGATAACATAGTGCGACGTAAGGTACGATCACAAGCAGTAAGACCTGCCATTCGTGCAATCTCAAGATATGGCTTCCGGCGATTTGCAGCCGAGGCAGTAGCTAAGCTAACCAGTTTTTCGCGATGTGGGGTGCGGAGAATGCTATGTCGGCCCCGCATATTCTTACGGGTAGGGGTGACTGGGGGGTGTGCAATACGGTATACAGTAGAGAGTGCAACCCCTGTTGCTGCAGAGATTTGTCGATAGGGCCAGTGGGCAAAGTGCTTGAGGGCACGTATTTTATGGCAAAGAGCGGAGCTAACTTCCGTATGAAGGGAGGGAATATTGATTTCAGAAGACTCGAGTAGCGGCTCCGGACCAAGTTCAGATACTGGTGATTCGCAGCGTATAGGATTTGGAGGAGTAGATGCACTTGAACTAGGATTTGGAATCGAGCCTGGAGAAGGTGTACTGCATCCTGGCTCAGAATCAGTATCAATATCTGTATCTATAAGATACTCAGACTCGGAGGCTGGCTTGGTAGAGGTGGTAGAAGTAGTTAAAGGTCTATTAGGAAAAGAAACTTCAGAATCGTCATCATCGGAGGTTTCAGCATCGAAGAGCCAAGTTCGAAGTGGGCTTGGACTCCTGGAACCGGAAGGTTTGGCCCACTCTGGCCGGTGGAGGTTGAAGGCATTGTAAGAAGAATTGAACCTGAAATGCGCTGAGAATGAATTGGATTTGTAGCCAAACATACGAGGTCTCTTCGTTCCTATTTATGCTTACACTGACTATACATATTCATGAGATATCACTCACATCATTCCACCACTACACCCTCTTCTCATTTACAACGGTAATTTTCGGATAGTTAAGACAACTATTACTCTTATTATTCTTTCAAATGATCTTATAAGTATAAGTGGCATCGCTTTTCTCTTTAAATATACACTACACTAGTGCTGATTTAAGCGAGAAAACCAACACAGCTTCCTATCTGCAAATCAGCGTTCAGTCGTTGTTGCGCATGACCCTACACTGGAACACCTAAGTTTTCCTGTGTTCCAAAATTCCCTTCACAACGGAGAATGACCTCCCCTGCTCTGTACCATGATTTCATGGTAGACCCTTGTACTAGCAGTGCGATGTATGCCAACTCGGTTACTGCCAAACCTCAGTCATACCTAAGCCGCCTAACTCTATTTTCCCTGTTCCGATTACTTTAAAAATGACTTACCGAACTAGTACGGTACATTGCTAGCAGCCTCCCCTCCCACTCAAATGAATACCGTTTGGTGGGTTTTGTATTAGGAAACGAGGAGTGGTCAGCGGTAGCCACTGTTCCGCCGTAAACCACTTGAAAGTTTCCTATTTAGGTTCAGCTCTTAGGGGTGAGAGTTTGAATGTTCATGCTTTATCACTCGATTTGTGGACACTTTCAGCTGTCCGAAGTATTACCTCAATGTGATGACTGGTACGATACTGATATGCTTGGCCTGTTGCTAGGCCTCTTGGGACATGAGGAGCTAGGAAATGGCTGGAGTCATATTGATGTATATTCATGCTACAGATCAGGTTGCTATAAGTACGGCGGTCTCAGGCGCGTCTATAGGCGAACAAGCAAGGTAGCAACTCTCTCTCTTTCTCTTTCTCTCTTTTATTGATCGGTCCCATTACTTTACGCTTCATCTCCGGCCTCTTCTGTGTGACCTTCGACATTAGCTGGTGGGGGGTAATTCTGTGGGCTGGACTAAAAGCCAGCAATGAAAAGCATTTGGCTACTGACAGAACAGATCTTCTTCTGTGATCAAATAGACGAGCTCTATTGTTTTCGCCGAGAACAGCATCCTATCGCTAATAGGGCTTATTGCTCGAGTATTTACCAAACCTGGGGTTACATACTAGTGTGAGTCTGGAACTCTCCTATATCATACCTCTAAACTACGTAGCCGAAAGCCCCCCATCAAGCACGACCTGACTCCCATTCGCAAACTTATTCAGCGCTAGAAACATTGCTGCGTCTGCGATCTCTTCTGCCGTGCCCATCCTCTTCAGTGGCGTGAGCTCGAGCGCGTCCCTTCGCGCTCCCTCCGTCATGCCTACTATTGTTAGTATAATACTTGTTAGTGGTTAGTACAGCGGAGGGGGATTGACCACTCGTCATATCCGTATCAATATACCCTGGAAGAATCGCGTTAACTCTTACCCCGCTACTGCCCACTTCAGCGGCCAATGACCTTGTCAACCCTAGTTTCGGCATGGTGAGCTAGGGGTTGAGCATGAAGGGGAGGGGGGAAAGGAGGCTACCGATAATACCGGCCTTACTAGCAGCGTAAGCTACAGATCCCACGCCTGCTTTAATCCCCAGTACCGACGAAATATTAATTATACAACCTTTTTCCATATTACCAACCAGCCATATTAGCCCCGCCCCCCATAACAGAGTGGATAGACAAACCACTCCGGGCCCTAATCATCCCCCTCAATACCGCCCTACACCCCAACACTGACCCCATCAAATTCGTCCTGATAACTTCCTGTATCGTCTCCGATTTTGTCGCCATCAGAAGACTGTAATGGGTGATTCCGGCAGCGTTTACGAGGACATCTAACTTCTTCTGCCATACTTCCACCACTATCAGCTCTTGCCTTCTTCCCCCCCTCCTCCTCACTGTCATCATTTACTAGCCGGGGGAGCAAGCGTACCCCACACCCTCCCCGAACTTCCTCCCAAAACTCTGGATCCCCAACATCGCCCATGATAGACTTGTGCTCGCCCCCGGGCGGTAATGTGGATAGCGCGGCATCTAGGTGGGACTTGGAGCGGGATACTAGGATTAGATTCCCGCCAGCGTGGGCGAATTTCTGGGATATCGAGAGGCCGATGCCCCGCGAGGCACCAGTTATCAAGATTAATTTTTTGGAGAGGGGGTTGGTCATTGTGGTGTTTGTTGGAGGAGGGTGGAGTTTTATGTTGATGGCATTTACCTGAAGTGGGGGTGGAGGTGACGATATGCAGGTACGGAGAGGGTGGTGGGGGATTTGTGCTGCGTGGGGTGGTTCTTGGTTGATAGGGGTTTAGGTTAGGCTGAGCACCATGGTTGATGATTAAGCGACCATGATGGAATCCTGTTCGGGATTGTGCAGTGCGTTGTCGTGATCGGGGTGGCTGTCAGTGTCCACGGGCAGAGAGAGAGACTCCTCACTCATCCTGGGCCACACCCCGAAATTGCTTCTACGTATCACGAGGGAACGAGGCTTGCTCGACCCCTATATTTTCTAGTCATTTCTCACCCTTCGAAGAGGCTTTTGAGAGTTCACCAAAGAGAAAGGGACTGGGTCTCATCGCTTTCCGGTATGTGTGTGTGTGATTCTGTTTTCTTCGAGAACGGCTCTGCGGAAGAGACAAAGACATTATTTCTCTGCCCCCAATGATTTTGTCGTAAACAATGTTTCCACACCGATGGTTCGGCAGTGGGGTCTGATCATCGAGTTGGCCGCTTTCAATCGATCAAATAGAGGTTGAGCATCACCAACCACTCGGGTAATTCGATCTGGCATGGTCGAGTTAAGGTTCCTTTGTCGTGAACCAAGGATAGCGAAACTCTGTATCACCACCAAAAGCATCTCGACTTTCCCCAAAATCCGACATCTCGTTGGCAGCGGTGGACAGGGAGAACAACGAATCAATCCGAATTGGGAGAGGACAACGGGCAAGACAATCCTACGGTAACCTTCCACGTCGACTCGTGATAGCGTATGTACAGTACCTTCAGCAACCTTCAGCAACAACGAACAGCGAAGCGAAACGAAACGAACGGAACGAAATATCCAAGATCCATCATCTCCAATTGCAATACAGCAATACCTCCTCCCCCTTGAAAATAATAATAATAATAACAAATTACCACCCAATATATACGAGAAACTACATCCCTTCCCATCTCTATCAATCCATCCAGTCCATCTCTCTAACCCTGGCCTCTTTAGCTAATCTTTTTTCTCTCTTCCCACTGTCTGTTCCCATCGCGACTTGACTTAAACCCACCCACCCACACCCACAGTCTTGCCATCTTTCATCATCACAACCCTATCGCCTTCTCACACACACACCCGAAATACACCCCATCGCTCCTGCGACCAAAGAATGCTGCGCTAAGGCTTCCTTCTCACCCTGCGCTATTGTTTATAGAACAAAGAAATCCGTCTTTTCATCAAACCCTAGAACGCGTCGAACTTGAATCAACCTTTTATCACACAACTCACCACACCCCCCGCCCTTTATATTCCAACACTTTACCCGCAGTTGCATTGGTCCTCCGCCAGTTGATCTTTTTACTGTAGGTATAACATTTTAAAACAAAAGAAGCTTTTGATTTTTTTTCGGTTCGTCGCAGACTCTTCTATCCGCCTCCTGTCCCCTCTACCACCTCCCTTCGGATACCCTCCCCCCTCCCCTCCGCTCTGCGATTTGCGCTCGCGCGTTAAGGTGGCCTTCTACAACGATAGCTACTAGACTCAACAGAGGATCTCCACTCGAGGAAGTGTTGCGAAAGGCTGACAGGAAATGATGCTGGTTAAAGGAAAAATGTTCACGGCAACCCCACCTTCAACTTACCGTCGGCGGTCCGGTAGTCGGAAGGTCAGTACCGAAGAGGATCAACGGGCTATGCCATTTATCCCTACTAAAAGCAGTTATTCGTACGGTTCTCCGCATAGCAACATGCCCAAAGCTCCTCAATTGGCCGATACGAGGGTGCCCATGGCTGTGGCATTGCAGCAGAAGCAGGATGCGGCGGAGGCTAGAATGAGAGCGGAGGAACGGGAGAGAGAAAAGGCTTCTGGCGAGCAGCTTCAAGATGAGCGAGAGGAGCAGGATGAGCAGGGGTTTCAAGATGAGGAGGATAGCAGAAGGTTAGGCCCGACCACCATCACCACTGCCACTACCACCACTGCCCAGACGTCCACAACGGGGAAGAGGGGGGGAGTAACAACGAGGGCTGGGGGGAAGCTCAATGCCGCTGAAATCCAGGCTACAATGAATGATGTTAGACTTAGATCGCTGAGAGGTCGTAGTGTTGCATCAGATTTAAGTCAAGGTCCTCCTACCGCAAGATCAATAGACCTTATGCCACCACCACCATTAGCGAATGGAAGGCAACAGTCTGGTGAGTTTCACTCTATGCACCATCCCGCCCCCTCACAGAATATTCTGGACATTTAAAATGTCCGCCTCCCAACTTTCGCTTCTAGAACCTCTTTCTCATCCTCGCGCGCACTCTCCCTCAAGCGCTTTCATTCACTATCGCAAATCAGCTCGCGCATTTACTAACATGACTCGGATATTGAAAACAGAAATTTCCGATCGCTCCTCTATCGGAGTCGATACTACTCTTGGTTTTAATCGCTCGTACGGTTCGGAGGATGACTTAGACCCTATGCTTGGGAAGAAGGTCTCTGAGAATTTGGCAAGGCGCTTTGGTGAAACTGAAGAGTCTGAGGTCGAGGAACAAGAAGTGGCACAGAGGCGAGCTCCCGCGGGGAGGAAGCCGGTTCCGGCCCCCAGTCAGCCCGTAGGGAGAAAAGCTAGGGGTCCCGATAGCCGAATTCCAGCGGCTTCCCTGGAATTCATCCAATCGAAGATAGGTGATTCATCTAGGGTGCTAGTGGGTAAGAGAGCAAGGGAGTTGGAGAGGGAAAAGTTGCAGCAAGATATTCATAATGCGAGGCTGGCTAGACAGAAGCAGAAGGAATTGCTAGAGAGGGAACGGGAGGCGGCGAAAAGCGCGAAGAGTCCTGGAGGTGGCGGAGGTGATAAGGGTGGTGGTGGTAATGGAGGTGAAGGGGATGGTGGTGGAAATGGCGATACTGATTCTGATGATGTGCCCTTCAATTATTTTGGATTCGTCGACTTCCTGTGGCAGCGATGGCTTGGGGTTTCGATCTCCGGGGTCGTTAAAACACTCCTGGTTTGCTTCCTCGCGACGATCATTACCCACTACCTCGTAACCTCCTACGAATTCGGTTGGCAGAGGGGCAGCCCTGATTTCACTTATATTCCCCCTTCTGAAGCTCCGAGAAATGTCGATGAACTCGTTCATCGCCTCCACACTGTCGAGAAGGAGCTGGGTAATTTCGGTCATCTTGCTTCGAGTTTTGAGACCAAGTATCGCCAAGTTCTCGAGAAGGAGTTATTGGTCTTGGAGCGCTCTCTAACCAGTGCTGAGATAGAATCATCCACTGATCGGGATAAGATCAAAAGTGAGATCAACTCTCTTTCGAATACGTTGGATACTGTCAAGGATCTACAGAATGCACTGTTGGAAGACAACAAGAGGAAATTGGATAAGCTCTACTCGGCACAACAGGCATTAGATCAGGAATTGTCAGATTTCAAGGCGCTGCAGAAGGCACGGAATGAAGCTATGCAGTCCTTCGAGGAGGCCCTCCCGAAACAAATGGTTGCTACTTTGGGACCGAACGGGAAGGTTCAGCTCACCAACGAGTTCAAGGACAGTCTCCAGGATGTATTTTCCAAGATATTCCCCAAACATTTTAAGGATGCGATTGCCAAGACAGGCCCCGATGGTATTGGGAAGATACCCAGTTGGGAGGCGTTCATAAAAGGGAATGAGCACAAATTAAGGGATTTGATTGAAAAGCATGCTTCTGCGGGAGATGGTGTGGGGGGGAGTGGGAAGCCGGGCGGTGTGGTTCTAAGCAAGGGGACCGTGATGGCCATGGTCCAAGAAGAGGCGGAGAAGTACCACAAGAAATGGGAGGTGGAAACCTTCTTGCCGGATTTCGAGTCCAAATTCGAGAGCCAATTGGAGGAGCTTCAACGGCGAATCCGGAGAGAAAACACAGAACATTTCAACTCGGCCTCGTCCTCCATCCTCGCTGCAGCTAGCGCCATAGCTTCTGGAACCGCGAGCAAGGCGGCCAGAAACATGGCGCAAGAGTTTGCCAACTCGCGCGGGGGTCGGGGTACCATTGATCGCATCTCACAGGGTAGCAAGGAGCTCTGGGCCACCCTGCCAGACTATGCATCCATCATAACCGGGGCCTCGGTCTGGCCATACGTCACATCCCCCTCGTACGACTGGACGGGTGGCAAGGGCTACCACCATTACGTCTGGCGCCTCTTTGGCCGGGGCGCACGGATCTCCCCACCGCCAGCACTGGCCATAACCCCGTCCACGGAGGTGGGCGAATGCTGGCCCTTTCCCGAGCGCTCGGGGGATATTGGCATCAAGCTCGCCATGCCGATCTACGTCTCGCACGTTACAATCGACCACGTGCCCAAACAACAAGCGATCGAGATCTCGTCCGCGCCGAAGAACATTGAATTCTGGGTCCGCGTGCCCGTGGAGCGCAAGGAGGAGCTACAGAAGGCGGTGGGCAAGCCCGCTGGCGAGTGGTACCATCCGAACAACGACACGCAAAAAAAACAACAGCAGCAGCTGCAGACATCGGGCAGCGGCAGCAACGGCGGGGAGTGGGTGCGTGTGCACGAATTTATGTACGACATCCACACCGCTGGATCCCCGGTCCAAACATTTGAATTGCCAGTCGACCTCACTAGGCTCAACATCACCAGCCACCTCGTTGCGTTCAGAATCGTGGATAACTGGGGGCATCCGAATTTCACGTGTTTATATCGCGTTCGCGTGCATGGATATCCACCAAAGAGGGATTTGCCTATTGGGGAGAGGGAGGAGGGGGTGTAGTAGCGGGAGTGAGGTAAATAGTATACGATAATTTGGGAGGGTTTACTTTGCTTTGGGTTACTTTATAGTATCAATTCGTATCATACCTTTTTTTCTTCTTGAATTGTTGAATTGTTGACGAGAACTTTATTTTATTTTATTATTTCCATTGGGGGTTTCTGTTCCATATGTTTGTTGGTTCGTTTGGGTCCGGGGAGTCATGTCTTGCCTATTTTTTTCTTTTCCCTTTCATTTTTATTAAGTTAAGGGATTCGGTATGGCCTGTTCTGTTCTGTTCTATCCTGGGCAATGGAATGAATTGACAGAAAGTACGATACTGGTATGGCTACGGGGAAGGAAGGCCACACGGGTAGGGTAGGGTAGGGTAAGGTAGCGTGGATGGGATAGTATAAGTATAAGTAACTGTTATTGTCTATATCTCTTTTTCTTCTTTTTGCTTTTTAGTTGTCATTATCCTTGGTTGCTCGTATGGTACTGATAGGTAGGTAGACTATGGCTTAACTCGACTAGTACAGTACCGTACAGCGCCAGTACGATAATGCACACTTGCTCGTTCTGTATTTTTACTTTAGTCTATTTTGTTTTTGTGGGAGGTTTTTTCTTGCTTCTAGTCTGCCTATCTCACTTGTATAGTTGTCGTGCCTATCATACCATACCTCCCCTTCTGTTTGTTTGTTTTTTTGTTATTATTCCGGTTAGGTTAATTCTATGACAAATGCACGTTTAGAGTTTTGATATTGGATGGATAATTATAGTATGATTGAATTGGTATGATGTGATGGGGGACAAGCGAACGAACGAACGAACGAATGAAAAAATAAATAAATCAGAGGAGTGAGAGAAAGCGAATGGTCCTACATCTATCAAAACCCCCTAGCTACCGTAAAATATCTATGAATGAATAATCCTCAGCTGGAGATCAAACTTTACTAGTAGGGGGAGGGGGGGCATGCCTCGACATCAAATATCCTAAGCGGTTCCTTCCTTCCTACTGTAGCGCTGCTTAAGTATAATACCTGATCAACCAGATAAATATCATATAGCACCGACTACCCACTAAGGATACTATCATACAAAACCTCGTTTTATAGATACTGTCAACTCACCACCAAGGCAGGGCACTGCGCGATATGTTCCTTCCTTCCTCCTCTCTCTTTAGGTCAAGTTAGGTTAAATATATATAATAAGATCTATCATAACTAGGAATGCCATGAATTGGGAAGTATGATGCTCCACTGTAGATAGCATATCTATCCCTACCTACGGAAGGAATATATCTTTACGAAATATATAAAACGGAGGTGGTGGGGAAGGGGGGGGGGAATAGTTTGAGTTGCTGGTATTGTTTGTACTCTTACTCCCCTCTGTTGTATTTGGTTGGGATTGGATAGCCTGGTGGGATGATGGTATTATAGTGTCATCGATGTTATCTACGGAGGCACAGCGCCTAAGTATTGTATGTTCCACAAGCGAGGTTTGCTGCCCTTACCCCCTGTGGAACACACAATACTTAGGAGCTGTACCTCCGTAGGATTATATTTTATAGTCGGTTTATAACCCCCCCCCCACTCCTGGCGGGGTGGGGGGACAAGTTAATAAGAGTGGCAAGAGCTAACATTAATTTTTTAATAAACCAACTCTAAAATTTCTCAACCTTTTTATTTCTATTAAAATTTTTAACCCAGCGGCGAGATCACACACAGGTATCCCCAGCGAAATGAGTACTTCCCATGAAGACATATGTAGTGTTTGGTTTGGCAGTGTTCTTTGGTTAAGTATCCTACATGCCGACTGAGCCAAGACGGGTACGGGCAGTTATCGGAATAACTATCTTTTTTTTTTTGTAATTGCCTTGCGTGGGATTTGATAACACGAGTGACCTATTGTGACGAGGATTGTATACCCATAAATTAGAGTGGTGGGATGGGTTCTTTCTTGCCCTTTTTTTTATTCAGTTTTTCTTTTGTCTAGTATTTTTTTTTGGACCAGTGGGAAATAATCTCTCAGAATTTCCGTCATCGAAAATCACTCGTTCCTATACTCACCTATGAAGTAACCGATGCTAGGAAGATGTTCGACATCTGCTGGAAAACTTACGGGCTCTAGTACACTCTCTAAAGTTAGGATACGCCGCGGGCACAAGGATGGGCTACCGTAGGTGATCATACCAGTGATCCACTGTGATAAGAACTAGCGTGATCATCATGCTGCCTAGTACATACCGTATTCCAGATTCTATAGAGTGTCTCGGCTTTTCCCTTTAAAAAAGGGGATGAAAGACCGCGTTATGGTACTCGTGCTGTGTATGATACTTAGAAAGACAAGTGAGCTTTAATGGAATTTCTAGTGTTGAATAGGCCTGATGGCCTTCATGATACTAGTGGCACTGTCTTATCTTGTCCGTGCATGGCTTTTATTGAGAATGGGCTGGGTTATGGAAACCTCTGATACTGGGTTTCCTTCACTTGACGAGCTCTCTGCAATGGATTGCCTGTATTTGACAGCCTGCGTATTTCTTGACTTCTCCACGGGCCTGGAGCTATCTTGTCGGGGAGCAGCTGAACTACCGTATTCATGCCTGGTGCTCGCATAGTGAGTGGAAAGTATTTAGTGAGGGAAACCTGTGACCCCCTCTTTTCTCTTGCGATTATGTTTGCTTCTTCATATATGATACTAAACTAATTGCTCTACTTCTCCGACCCTTCTCTCTTCTCTCGGAACGAGCGCCTTGCACGTCACACTGTCGATTCCTGGCATCGCTCCCTACTACGCTCGGTACTTGGATTATTAGGCCGCCCTTTTTTTTTTTCACTTCTGCTCCTCGTGGCAGACTACGGAAAGGCACTGCTGCACCGTCTCCATTTCGATAGAGAACTTCAACCCTCTCTTTTTTTCTATTTTTATTTATTTAGGCTACCATTTCAGCTCCAGGCGCAAAAATAGGATCAGCCAGAGCTTGCTAACTCTAGTGAGTATAAAGAGGTCTCTTTCCTGCTTTCCTATATCGAGTGGCCTCTCATGAATTAAGTCACGTGCCACAAAATGATAAACCTTGGCGCAAATTTCTAGAGCCTCACATGTTCGCCCGGAAGACGAAACCCCAGGCCGCCCGTCGTACCGTGCGTACGCAGCGACGATCCGCCAACGGCAACCCAGAAACAGCCATCGCCCTGGTATCTCATCTCGAGTTTCATTCCTTCCTACCAACCTCCACAACCCCTTGCGCAACCGATGACATGACCTCACCTCACCAACGACCCCTCTTCCCCCCCTCGGTATCCTCGCGACTCTCAATAGCAATCTCAACTCGCTCCGCTGAAGCTGGAGAGGCGCAGCATGAGGATGGCGAGCAGATTGATGAAGAGATAGAGGAGATTAGGCGCTATGAGGTAACGCTCCTTGCCCTAGCTTTACCCAAGCTCCGTTGTTGTGCGAACCTGCTGATAAGGGTTAACTTAGGACTTTACGACGATAGGTATGTTTATCCACCCCCCGGCCGAATGGTGGAAGGAGAAGCTCATAATGCTGGATCGATAGATTGGGTACAGGATGCCGCACGAGCGCAGCTTCAGCGACGAGTTCAGAAACGGAAGGAGGGGTATTATATTCGTACGAATTGGAGGAGGAAGCTTTGGCTGTCCTACGATGCTGGGCAGGCATGGATCGTTATTAGCTTGATCGGTGCTCACACCTTTCCCTCCTACATCTTGTTTTAGTTGTGGTTTTATTAATGCGAGGTATAGGTGCATGCATTGGCCTCAACGCCTCGTTCTTGAATATTGTCACAGAGTGGTTGTCGGATATTAAGCTGGGACATTGCACAACGGCATTTTATCTGAACGAAAATTTCTGCTGTTGGGGCGCAGAAGATGGTGGGCTTTGTCTAGCCGGGGTTTTTTTTGGAGGGGAATAGGGGGCTAATTGGTTTTTTTTGCTGGGAGGGTTTAGGTTGCCCGGAGTGGAAAACATGGAGCACGGTTTGGCCAGTGAATTACTTGCTCTACATCTTGTTTTCGGTAGGTTTCTGATCCTTTCTTTACTAGTAAATAGGGATTGGAAACTACTTCGGATTTGTGAGCTATTATGGGTCGCACTATCCGGGCACGGGTGATTTGTTTCGGGAGTGTGAGTTCAGCTGACGTCTTGTAGATACTATTTGCATATACCAGTGCTATCCTCGTTAAATCCTTCGCTCCATATGCCGCTGGCTCGGGTATCTCCGAAATCAAATGCATTCTCGCCGGCTTCGTCATGAAGGGCTTTCTGAGTGGATGGACCCTACTGATAAAGTCTATCGGCCTTCCGCTCGCCATTGCCTCGGGGCTGAGTGTGGGTAAGGAGGGTCCTAGCGTACATTATGCGGTATGCACTGGGAACGTGATCAGTAGGTTCTTCGAGAAGTACAGGAAGAATGCAGCGAAAACCAGGGAAATATTGTCTGCCTGCGCCGCTGCGGGTGTTGCCGTTGCCTTCGGAAGTCCTATCGGGGGTGTACTTTTTTCCCTTGAGGTCGGTTCCACTTCCCAGTGCGGTTAGTGGGGAAGCGATCGTTAATACTGGAAATAGGAAATGTCATCGAATTTTCCCCTTAAAACAATGTGGAGGAGCTATTTCTGCGCATTGGTAGCTACTGCTGTTCTCGCTGTGAGTGGGGTCTCTGACGATTTTTTCTCTTTTAGTCACTAATATAAGAAGGCTATGAACCCTTTCCGGACTGGTCAACTTGTCATGTTTCAAGTTACTTATGATCGGGACTGGCACTTTTTTGAGGTTGTTTTCTTCATAATCATCGGCATATTTGGGGGGCTCTACGGCGAATTCGTCATCAAATGGAACTTGCGAGCTCAGTCCTTCCGCAAAAAATACCTGAAACAATGGGCCATCGCGGAGGCTACTTTTTTGGCAGGGGTCACTGCAGTGATTTGTTACTCAAATATGTTCCTGAGAATAGACATGACAGAAAGCATGGAAATCCTATTTCATGAATGCGAAGGCGGACATGATTACAACGGACTTTGCGAGTGAGAATTTTAACTAATCCCGAGAATGTAACGATTCTGACAATCTGTGAAGGAGTAGTCGGAGATGGCATATGGTCACGTCGCTCACTATTGCGACTGTAATCCGAGTGTTTCTTGTCATTATCTCATATGGCTGCAAAGTCCCCGCCGGGATCTTTGTGCCGTCCATGGCTATCGGGGCATCCTTCGGCCGAACAGTCGGGATCTTAGTTCAAGCGCTCCACGAAGCCGTCCCGAACTCCAGGTTCTTTGCTAGCTGCGAACCGGAAATGCCCGTGAGTATATATGCATCTATATTGCGTGATCTGGACCCTGCCTTCATGCTAACACCTGCTAAGTGTATCACGCCGGGGACGTATGCATTCCTCGGGGCTGCAGCTGCACTTAGTGGCATTATGCACATTACGGTTTCTGTGGTGGTCATCATGTTTGAATTGACGGGCGCATTAACTTACATTCTCCCCACAATGGTATGTTGCTTCCATCTCTTCTAGCACCCCACCCTCTGCTACGCCTCAGTTTTATGCGTGCGCATATATATACGAACTGGCGCTTGCACTGCGAAACATAAGTTTATCGTGAAGAGGGTGTGTTACGAATGGTAGCTGATAAAGATAACACAAAACCGCAGATAGTAGTTGGCGTGACAAAAGCTGTTAGCGATCGTTTTGGCAAAGCGGGCATCGCGGACCGGATGATATGGTTCAATGGATTCCCATTCTTAGATAACAAAGAGGACCACTCATTTGGAGTGCCAGTATCTCATGTGATGAACCAGGAATTAACCGTGCTCCCATCTACGGGCATGGCCATCCGAGAAGTCGGTAATGTTTCCCCCCACCTTGCATGCGTGATAATATATGAAAACTCTCCTATCATTTTTAAAAAGCGCACCACGTTTATAATTGTTGTTACCTATCTACCGCTCGTGCTAATATCCACGTTTATCGGTAGAAACAATTCTGGAGTCGACAGAATTTCAGGGATTCCCGATTGTGCAGGATAGAAACTCAAAGTTGCTCATAGGTTACATTAATCGAACGGAGCTCAAGTACGGCATTGGTAATTATTAGCTTTCTACTCCCTCCTCTTCCCTTCCCCGCCTCTTCCCTTCCCTTCCCTTCCCCGCCCCACTCCCCACTTCCAATAACCCAATACGGTACCCCACACCCGCGCAGCCACAAAACCCACGCTGAGGGGCGTGCGTGTGTGTCCCTCCGGATTAATGAACTCCACCACCACCACTCAACCGGGCCCGGCAGTTTCGAAAAAAAAAGAAGAAAAAGAAAGAAAAAAAAGCCTGGATAAATAATTTTACCTACCGTACATTACCTTTACCATACCGTGCCCTCTTGACCGACTAACCTGTAATACCGTTTGAAAAAAATTGAGAAAATTGAAAAAAGCACTAACCTTTTCATTTACCCTAAAGACCGTGCCAAGCGCGAACGTACCATTCCACCCACCTCCCGCTGCTACTTTCTAGCCCCCGACCAAACACAAACACCAGCCTCAACCGTAGGCGTGACCGTCGCTAGTTCCGGCGGTGGCGGCGGCGGCACAGGACCATTCTCGTCGGGCTCGTCGTCGTTATCATTAGATTTTGCCAGGTACATTGATCCAACGCCCTTGACCGTACACCCCCGTCTACCGCTAGAGACGGTGATGGAGATTTTCAAGAAGGTGGGGCCTAGAGTCGTGCTCGTGGAGCATAGGGGCAAGTTGTCGGGCGTCGTGACGAGGAAGGACGTGCTCAAGTTTCAGTTCAAGGTGGAGAATAGGGAGAACCCTCGTGACGATAGCGCTGAGGTTGGGAGGGAGGAGAGGTTGTGGGGGATTATTGTTAGGGTCTCGTTGTGGCTGCGTAGAAAGGTGTTGAGGCAGGAGGCCCCACCAGCCGGGGAAAGGATCAGAGAGAGTAATACCCAGGATGGGCTTCTCGATGTCGAGGCTTCTTCTATGGATTTGGAACTCGACGAACGACGGTAATGATAAGGATTGTTGATTATTATCCAACCAATTTATTTTTTTCCTTCTTTTTTCCTTCTTTTTTTCCTTCCATCACTCTCACACAAGACGGGTCACATTTGTAAATATGCTACAGTAAAAGTTCTATATGGGTAAAACAGACTCTTTATTTATCTATCTATGGATGACCCTCATCCTCTAGATGTATACACCTGCCGAGCAGTTCATTCGGCAGCCTTCGCAGCGTTCTTCTCCTTATGATATCTACTGGCCACCTCATCAATGGTGGTCTTGTTCTCCACGACATCCTTGATATCTCTGTGAATATCCTGGAACGTCTTGAAGACAACGAAGGGAGCACCTTCACGTTCACAGTAGGTGATCAAGTCTGGCGGAAAGGTTAGTGGTGCACCACGACAATAGGCTAAATGGGCTTGTGACATACCATGACCATACTTGGCAAAGAGCAAATCAGTTTCACGAGCAGCAGACAGATCGGACACACCATCACCGCAATAGAAGAGAATAGGTCTATCCTCCTTCGGAAGGTTGGCAGTCGGCCTGATGGCCAACGATTTATCGTGACCCCAGTCACTGTTTCCATCTCGTGATATATTAGCTCCACACCTCACCAGAAGAACAAGAAAGAAGGTAAAGGAATAGACAAACCTGTCGTCATGATATTCAATAGTCCACTTGTTACCCTCAGGATCCAAGTACTTGGGCTGATTGCTAACAATCTTAATTTGATCTGCGGTTGGTCCAACAAGATTGGTCAAGAGCGCGCGAATGATGGGCTCCATTCCGGATGAGAGAACGATGACGGGAATTTTCTCGGCCAAGCACCAGTCGTAGAACTCCTTGAAGCCTGGGTCTAGCTTGATGTTCTTTCTGAGGATCTCAACACATTCAGGGAAGGGGACGTCTACTGAGTCGAGCATTTCTTTGAATGCATCGCTGAGGAGAATTAGCTGGAGGAATAATAGAATAGATGGGGGGCGAGGAGGTGAGAGAAGAGGCAAATACCGGAACTTGACGCGCTTCTCGAGGATATCAATGTTTCCATCTCTACGCTTCTTCTCGCCGTATCCAAGGTTGTCGGTCTGTATTTGAGGGTGTCAGTAGGGGTTTAAGGATTAGAAGCAGTACGAGCGAGCGAGCGAGACGGGGGACTGACCAAGTAATCATTACCTATCAGTCGAGGGGTGATTGATGTCAGCTAGCTGTAGGTTTCCATGAGAGATCAATTGACTCTTGACTGGCTACATACTATCTTTCAGAGTAATGGTTCCTATTATTTGGGGGGACCCGTCAGTTCAGTTCAAAGCAAACTAAGCTGGATGGTTGTGGATGGCGTATTGGCCGTGATAGCATACATACCATCGAAATCAGTAAAGACAACAGCTTTGCTTGCGGGGGCCATGTTTGAATGAATAGAAATTTATCGGTCTATAGTTTATCGTATATAGTTGCTTAAGAATAGGAAAAAGATGAGGATGAGGATGAAGAGGAGAAGGGAGGAGAGAGGGGAAGGGGTTCCAGGGCCTTAGTTATATACCAAGGTAGGGGGGGGAAGGAGTCCGAAGGGCTCAAGGGTTGGAAGGGCCGGAAAGGGAGTAGAGGGAATTTACTCGAGGGGGTGGGCAGGAGGGAAACATTGCAACCTTCAGACCAAACATACAGTATCTTGGGCATACAGTATCTTGGGTTGTTTGGTTCCCTTGCACTGGTATCATCGGCACTTGTAGCAGCAAATGATGGGGAGGTGGTGGGGAGGTGATGGGAGGTGATGGGAGAGCGGGGGCGCGGAAGGAAAAATGCACGCTGAGGAGGGCAGCATCAAGCAGGTAGTTTAAAAGGCAGAATGGACCCTCAATGCAATGAGGGGAGGGGCAACCTGCATACCCTTTTTT
>QOVD01001292.1:2598-32331 GCA_003521225.1 Tuber microsphaerosporum | reverse complement strand
TAATGCTCGAGCATTCGAGCATGGGGTCCTCTCGAGTAGATCATAGTCGAGCATACCCCTCATAATCTGCTCGAGCATGCTCGTGGCCATCACTAGCAGTGACAGAGGCTACACAAAAAAGCAAAATGCAGAAACGAGACTCAAAAGAGAGATCAAGGGGCCCGACGTCCTCTACCGCCTTGGACCTGACTACTCCGTCATGCCGCAGCCTCGACCTCCTAACCTGGATTCCTTGAACCACCAAACGATAGAGAAGTAAACTTCAATACCACCGTCCTCCTCGCCACTACATCAAATCCTAAAAATGCCCCTCAGTATTCTAAACAAACTCCGGCCCTCAGCGCTGGCGACTTTTTATCTTCAAAGACAAGGACACTATTGATACCATAACCCTCAATTCCTCATCTTTCTGGCTTATCAGGAGAGATAAGCTGTTGCAGACTTACCGGTTGATCACCCTAGCTGTTCGAAACAGCCTGCTGTCATACAATTCAGGTTTGTCACAGAGCCAAGTTTGCGAGTAAGGAGAGTGCGGTAAGCCCATATCTGCTGGATTTAGAGAGGGCGAATGGGACGGGAGTTGCTAGGACGAGAATCTCTCAGAGTTGTTATGTGGAGCTGAAGGATGGAGATTTGATTACTTTTGGCTGAGGTTGATAGTAACACCTGATTTGATGAGAGCCTACAAAGATACTTATTTCTAAGCACCGGATTGGCTTCACAGATTCTCACTCGGTATGGACCGAGGCTGTGGTTTAGGGGATATCCACCCTGTTAAAACAGGCAACCACTTACCACGACACTTTTATTCTCTAATTAGATACTTCTCCTTGATTTCTACGATTAGGCGTAGATTGGCAATGCTCACGTTAAAAATTTTAACTGTAAGAAATTTCCAGAATAACTATAAACGCTCAAAAAAGAAAAGAAATTCGCCTCAGGTGGGCAACTGGACGTTCATCTCTAAAATATCATACTCCATGAAGACAGATAATGTATATACAAGCACAAACAACCTTCACTACATTATCAAAGCCAAACTCTTAATCCTGTTATGCGCATCCTCAATCGCGCATCCTCTAAACCCCATATCATCCAAAAACGCCATCAAGCCTTCCCTCTCGCCAACCCCTTCCACTTTGGCGCTGTCGTCGCCCATGAGTAACTCCGCCACCTCGGTGCGGTCCATTGCTACAGCAATGTGCATCGCCGTCAAGCCCTTGAAACACCGAGCGTTGACATCCGCCCTACCGTCCTCCAAGAAAAGTTTCACGATGGAAGCGCTCCCACCGATAGCGGCGCTCATCAATGGCGTCCTTCCGTTGCGTTCCCGGCAATCCAGTCTCGTTCTGGGATCGTCCATCAAGATTTTCACGATCTTCTCGTAGCCATTCTGTGCCGCAACGTGCAGAGGCGCTTCTAGGTCGAGGTTCGCAACGTTTGTGCAAAGTGTGGGATCGCTGAGCAGCAATCTCACCATCTCTGGAGAATTTTTTGAGACTGCGTGATGAAGGGGTGTTGACCCGTGGATGTCGGGCGAATTAACGTCTATTCTGGGGTCGGACAGAAGTATGGGAATCAATTGCTTTTGGCCCGAGAAGACTGCTAGGCTGAGTGGTGTGCGGCCCTCCCTATCTTGCAGGTCTGGTTGTATCCGTTCGTGGGATAGCATGAGTTTTAGGAGTGTTGAAGATTCAGAGCACACCGCGAGGTGCAGTGCAGTTTTCCCGCAAGGACCTAGAGGGTGTCGCAGTGGGAATCCAACCCCGCACCAACTCGAGACATTGACATCGGTGCGAGGATCTTCCAGAAGGGCCCGCACAACGCCTACGTGTCTGTGGCGGACCGCAGTATGTAGCGGTGTGCCTGAATACTTGCGCAAGCAATTCACGTCAAATCGCCCATCCGCCAGAAGTGTTCGAATTACCGCTTCATGCCCAGCGCCGGAAGCAGCATGCAGCAGCGTCCATCCCATACTATTCAATCTCGGGCTAGGATCTACCCTTTCATCGCTTAAGAGTAGCTGCACGATATCATCCTTTCCTTCCCTAACAGCTAGAAAAAGTGGTGTCTCTCCAATACTATCCTTAGCGTTAACATTGACCCTCCACTGCCTATCCAACAAGAGCCGCACCGCATCCAAGCGCCCATTCTCGACAGCGATAAATAACGCCGTGCGCTTCACCATCCAATACTCCACTTCCGTATCGACCCCACACTCTAATAAGGTGCGGATCGCTCTTTCGGAATGGCAGAGCACCGCTTCATTCAGAACCCCAGAATCCGCAATGAACTCCAGGATACCGCTCCCAATCATTTTCCGCACCCGTGCTTTGTCGCCACGGTTAGCAGCTGAAAAGAACACCTTTTTTCCCCATACTTTGTTGCGACTATAACACACACTATCAAGAAATGTGGACTCCAGAAGTGCCGCAAGGTGACGGCTTGCGAGAAAAAGGGAACAGAGGGATGATGGAGGGAGAAATTCCGCAGTTCTTAGGATCAACTCGTTTGGAAGACTCAGTGAAGAGGACATTTTCGGTGTTTGTTGGTTTTATCAGGGCTGTTGGTTTATGTGTTGGGAAAGACCTATCATATACCCAGGAAGCCACCCATGATCGGTGAGAGCTACCAAGGCGAATCTGACGTCACGAGACCTCACTCGCACCCCACCGGTTGGCTCGGATAATGCATCGGGGATCGGGAAGGACTGCAGGCAAAACCAGGTAACGCCAAGGCATTCTGCAGGGAGTGCCCGCCCCTGCTATTCCTCCATCTGCTCCCTTCGCTCCATATAACTTGCAACATTCCCTGACGCGGGGACCCCCAGAACTCGAGCATGCCTGCGGCCCGTGCGGAGAGCATTCGGCCAACAATCACGCGCCCTCCCATACCCTAGCACATTCGGCACATTTTGGTTATACTGAAGCCTTCCAACTGCAGTCAACCACTCTAACCCAAGAGGCTCGACAGCACCAGCAGGGGGTCGAACATAAACCAACACCGTAGGAAGAATCCCCCAAAATTCATAGGAATCCGGACATCTTACCGCTCCCCCGGAAAACGATAAGCTGACCAACCGATGAATAGCCGAGGATGCCTCAGTGACGCCATTTCACCCAATGATCGAATGATACAGTCCGTCACGGTACCGTAAAAAATTGATGCCAGGTAGCTATATGTTTTCCTCTGAAATCCAAGGCCAAGCTCGCCGGTAATATGTGAGTAGGCAGCCGTTGACCCTGACGCCTTCCCTACTTGTAGGAAAGAAACTTATATCCGAGGTCCATACCAACTCGCAGTAGCTCGGAGGTATCAGCGGGGTCGTCAAGTTTTTCCGGGTATGCGTGTGCAGAAACACTACTTTGGTAGTAAATCGAGCGCAGTAAGGGAGTAGCATCGTCCATCCATCGAACCATCCACGCAGTCAGCGAAGAGGGACGGATAACTTATATATCAATTTCTGTGCAACTAGAGCCCATCACCCGCCACTCTCGCCGCTAGGCAATCATCACTATACAGGGCTGCTCCTCGTCAGCTAGCTACCCACAAGAGATACGCAGCGCCCCGATGGGGGTAAAAATAAAAAATAAAAAAAGAGCCAGCCACTTGCCAGGGGATAGAAAGTGTATGCATAACATGAGATCCACCGCCACCAGTCAACTTAAGCTCCTCGGAGAAAATCCGACAAAAACCCCAGCAGAATTCGCGACACGAGACGTATGCCAGAACATTTGAGTCGGGATTTAAGTGTCAGGCGCTCGGACGTG
The DNA here is from genome assembly GCA_003521225.1 of Tuber microsphaerosporum. Classification (NCBI taxonomy): domain Eukaryota; kingdom Fungi; phylum Ascomycota; class Pezizomycetes; order Pezizales; family Tuberaceae; genus Tuber; species Tuber microsphaerosporum. The sequence goes on along the minus strand of QOVD01001292.1, from coordinate 28,561 downwards.
CACAGATAAACCCACCCACACAAATTTTTCCATCTCCAAACTTTTCCAATACCTAATACTTGTAATAAAGAAATCCACCTTATGAAAGCCTCCGGATCACCCTTACCTTAGGCTCCTTTCCGCATTACAATAAAAACCGAGTTTTTCCGGCTTCCCCCTTTTTCTGTGGGCTTCTAGAACGTGGATTCTTCTTCTTTTTTCATCACGAGGGTTGGTAAGGTGCGTAGTCGCTTTGTGCTCTCTAGCCAAAGGGGTTAGAATTTTGGCAAAAAAAAAATCCAATCCAATCCAATTCGGGGAGAAATAGCTTTTTTCCCACCCCTCATTTGTGGAGAGCCAAATAGGGTTATTTTACTACTCTTTTGCTCACGAGTTTAAAGTCAATGGCTGAAAACCATCTTGCCGTTGGCAGTTTTGTATAGACTTGCTGATTACATCTTCAATTCTTTGCGACTTTAATCATGGCGATAGTTTCCCGCATAGGTAATTCTTCAGGGTGGGAGCAAAAAACCGCTGGTCAATCCCAATTCATCACCTAAACGCTCCGATCCATAGTACTGGTACGGCCGCGTGCAGCTGCGACATCTATTCCTAGTATTTACTAGCTCGAAAACCACAGTTCCGGTAGGGGGTCGAGTGTTTGACTAGCAGCATCCATTAGTCTAGCATCCTAGACACCGGCATTCCCTTATCAACCCAGCATCCCCCACCTCCATCCAAAACAAACCCGACACACGGAGCCTTCAGGAGTTGGGGGGTTTCAGGCTGGTACTTGTATGATAAATGCTAAAAAATAATTAAAAATTACAAAATGAAGACCCGGGCACAAGCTTTACAAATGCCACGAAATAAATATGGCTTCGCCATTGATTTCTTGAATAACCCCGATTGGGCATGATAGCTAACTTATATTATACGGGTATTTAGAATCCCATAAACCGCGGTTGTGTCTAAAACGAAGTCGCACTTATTGTACAACTCCAGCTTTACGCCCTCTTTTTGAAAATATGCCGGATTTTTTTTGCCCCCCTCCATACTATCAACATTTAATTTTTATATTATGGAGAAATTCATGCCATAAAAACCACTTTTATAGCATAAAAGTGACTTACCGAACCGGTCTTAAAGATCTTACAACTAGGGCATAGCGAGTTTATCGAGAATCACATCCCTTCGTTTGATTTCGTCGTTTTCACTAAGGGCGGCAGCCTCATGCTAGTGTGGACCTAAATTGTGGTGTGATACTCAATCTAGAAAAGATCGGGGTTTTGCAGGTGTCTTAGGTAAGTTAGGAGGTGACAAAAGAATAGCGACTGAATTGAAGCAGGAGACTTCATCTCGGCATTGATACATTAACAATTGAGTACCCAAAACCAACCAGTCATTAAACCAAAAACTAGCTTTCATGAAATAAAGAAAAACAATAGTCCTTGCAAAGAGGAACTTTACAATGTGAGTATAAAAAGGAAGTGAAATCCTTTTTCTTTTCCCGCCCGTTCAGCTTTTCCCGTACACTCTCTGACAAATTTCCACCCTGCCTTACATAACGGTAAAAGAAACAATGAAACTGCTTTCTTCCCTCATCCCGGATCAGAGTGTGCTTTCCTGGAAAGTTTCTTGATAGTGGAAGCTGTGTATGTTTTCCCACATATCCTAAAATAAGAAAGACCACATCAGCAAAATGTGTAAGGCCCTCCTAGTCCACCAAAGGGGGTTATGGTCCCTGTGGTCCACCCTGGTGCCCCCTGGTCCACTGTGGTCCACTTTTTCAGTAAAATTTTCAAAAATGTGGATCAGAGCGGATCGGACTAAACCATGAGGACCACGGGGACCACGACCTCCCTTGGTGGACCAGGAGCGTTCAGGACCTCCTTGGACGCCCCTCTGACATTTTCCTGATACATAGTATTAGTAAATGTACTAGATATCTTAATAGTAGGTTTGAACGAAGTTTTAGGGCGTTGGAGAAAGAAGAGACAAGATATGGTAGTAAAAGCTAGAATAATTGAACCTGAAGCGAAGATGTCTTGGTTTCCGGCTCTGGTATAAGGGAGGGAATACCTAGAAATAGTAGCCGTTTAGCTATTGAATTAAGGAAAAAGCACAATAGTGCCGGAACTTACTAGCAGAGACAACTTAAACATTCTAGCATAAGGTCCAGTAATTCCTGTTCTTACAGTAGGAGCAGGTAAATGTAAATGAAGATTGGGCCAGGTAGAAAGGGTATATATACCACTACGGCAACTAGAATGGTTATTGCCTAAAGGAATCGTCCCGTGGTAATGCCGACCATTAGCAGCTGGAATCAGTTAAGCTGAGACTAGTGCTTGTAGCTCAACTGCTTGGCTAGGATTGTGGCTTTGATAGTCAGAAAAGGTCAAGGCATGCGCCAGTTGAATCCGAAAAGTGCAATGAGTTTGAAGACTACGCTGGGGGGTGGAGAGTGAGGTGGAAATCTTTGCAAGTGTCCAGGCATTAATGACACTCGTATCCAGAAGCCAGAAGACAACTGGCATCCACACTCTGCTAACTCGTAGTTGTGTAGCATAATAGCTTCGATATTTATCCGCTACTAGTAGATCAATTGCATTCATACAATTTTTGTAATCGATAGCAATTTTGGGGGTAGAAAAGGTGGCAATTGGCTGGTCTCCAAAGAAGCGAAGGATATTTTGGCGGTTTGAGTTCGTGATACGGGGTCAACGGCGCTGCTTCTCTGTGTAGTTTCCTGGCCTTTTGCTAATATCATGAACTATGCTCATAAACCAAACCAGATTATTATCTTGCCATAAACAGATCAAAATCTCACGCTGTATGACTCCACTAATAGTATTTAGTGGAAAGGTGGGTTTCTTTTTACCAAATTTAAATTCTTTAGGATACTCAGCAGAGGTTGGATGAGAGGTACCACATGCCCCAATACCTTGCTCTCGAAGTGCTTTTAAGAGCAAGATATTGGTAAAGCAGTTATCCATATATACAGTAAAAAAGAATTGCCTCGAGCGTAGGGTACTAGCTAGCTGGTAAACGGCTCGTGAGGTAGGACTAAGCTTCAGCGGCCCTGAATATATCTGAGGATTCAAATCCGCAAAACATTCCATCCGGCTTGTGAAAAGAAAAGAGTAGGTGTAACCATGATCACACAGGGTTAACACCTTATAGCCTTGAGAAATTGGCTTGCCTCAAATTAGTGTAGTATGAACTGATCTTCCAGTAAACTGAATCATCATTTCATCTACAGCTACTTCACTCGCAGGTATCAATAAAGATTGATATCTAGTAGCTAGAAGGCTAGCTAACGGCTGAAAAATCTGGTACAACCACCGGGTGGAAAGTCTTGTCACCCCCCCGCTCTCATGACAGGACAATTGAGGAAAGACATCGTGAATATAAAATCAAAAAAAAACATAGAATTTTAACAGATATATCAAATTAAAGCAAAAAAGCCAGCAATTCCATCACCACTTAGTATGCCCTCCATGTGACTGTAAAACCTCTTCAATCCATTGTGGTATTGAGTCTACCCAACTATCCAGAACACCTTACGGAATATGCTCCCATTCTTCCTGCCAGTGGGCAGCCTGCATGAGCTCCTCTGCGGTTTGAGGGCGAGAGTGCCTTTGCCTAAATCGTTTCCCAAGCCTTTGCTTGAGCATGCGCCAAACATTCTCGATAGGATTCAAATCAAGTGAATAGGCTGGCCATGATAAAATCCGAATCCCACTCTTCTCTAAAAATCCCTTGACTTTCCTTGCCCGGTGTAGCCCAGCACCATCCTGCATGAAGTACAGCCCACTAGAGTCCCCGTAGAGCTTCTCCCAATATGGAATAAGATATGGTGTCAAAACTTCATCCTTATACTGAGTAGCATTCAGTCCACCACAATCATTCTTGCTTTCATACTCTTCTGGAGTACGCCGGCGAAGAAATATGAGAGGAGTTCTACTCTCATAGGTGTAAGCAGCCCAGAAGCTTACACCTAACCCGCCAGAGTGAAATGTTGGCATGATATAGCGAGGCCAAAGTGCAGTCCCCTGACGGCACCGTATTCGCAAAGGTCCTAACTTTAGACCAACCTCAATTCGTACCTTATTACACCAGATGATTTTTCTCCAATCTCCTTCTACCCACTCTTTCTTCTTTAGGCACCATTGCCTCCGCTTTCTCATAGCATCCTTGCTCAGCCAAACCTTCTTCTTCACTCAGAAAACTCCAAACTTTAACCCTTTTAATGCTCTTTTCACAGCATTTTCTCCAGAGTCTAAAGTTGCCTCTTGTGCAAGATCTTGGATTGTAGCTGTAGGAACTTTTAGAAGGGCACGTCCTAATCATCTGAGAGTGTGGTCATCCAATTTACGTATACGGCCCAGTTTTGGGAGGTCATGGTAGGTACCATGCTAGAGAAAGTGGTTGACAATATTTCGGATAGTATATTTTTTCTCTCCTGTTTCATGGACAATTGCTTCCCAGGACTTTTGCTGTAACTGTAAATTAATAATACAGAACCTCTCATCTGGACTGAGGTACGTTTTAGGAAGGCACGACGGTGGCATGGTAAGTTATGGGTGGTGGTGATGTTGAGGTCTCCGTCCTTCTGGTGAAGATTTAGGTGGAGGTGCCAAGACCTTCCCCCCGGCTGTTCTACCATTGAGCTTGTGGAAGAGACTGGTAAGAGGGAGAGATATGAAAATATCTCTTCAGCTACTTGAAGCGATTTTGCGAGAGATACATTCCAATTCGATGATATGGAAAGCAATCATCATGCTTCCAATAGTCAGAAACCTGCGAGGACATAAATATATCCATATAGATAATGATTCTGAAAAAGATTTTCAACTCAGCTGGGGAGGTTGACTTCCATGGAGGTGATCCTGCATTTCCGGCACCCTTAAAGAAGACATAAAGGTTGGTATTCTCTGCAAGCAATTGAAATACAAAGTCATCAAAAAATTGCTGAAAATACTCTAATTGTAACGGCCCCACGGGGTGGTGCCGTAGAATGATAGGATAACGATACAGTCTCTATACCAAAGTGTGGTATCTAACCAGACTAAGTACCGGAGGCTTAGACTAAGTTGTTGTAACAAACTTCTTACTATATCGCAACTACTAAGTAGTTCCTAATAGTAGGCGTTTGGTAAACCTAAGTGAATACTAAAGATTCTCGAAGCGAACTGAAGAAGTAACTGTTCAACCAAGTATATTGAAATACTCTGTCTGTCGAAGTCTGCCTTCTCTAAGTCCGGAGAATAGCAGGTCTTAAATACACTTGTCAGGCAATCCCGTGCCTTGCTAACAATAATAATAAGGCTCCGAAAGTGGCAGCCTTGAAACTCCTTAGGTATCAAACCTAAGTATACAAAGTATCAAACGATACTTGAAACCAAACATAAAACATACTGAGTATCAAACGATACTCGAAACCAAACATAAAACATAGTAACTCAGGTACCTGTACCGGTTACACTAATGCGCTTCCATCCACATTGAACTCTGGCGGATAGCATGCCACTCGATCATGCCTTGGCTGAACTAAGGGTTCATATTCAGGCACTGGGGGTAGAGTTGGAAGTGGTTGTGTAGTAGTGGTACGGGGTCGATATTGATGTTCGCTTCTCGCTCCCGCATCTGATTCAATGACTTCCTCTGCTTCAGCTTCTTCATGGTCCGCCCTTGCTGTTTTGATATAGTCTTCCAATTGTGCAAATTCTGCCTCCCCCTCTTCACTGTCATACAGTGCCTCCTGTTCAGCCATTTTTACCCCCAGAATGATCGGTAAACTTGAGGACCGATTTCTCTCTCCTTGAAGTCCGAATCAGTTATAATTACCTGTGATGCGGCTCTCTTCTACACCTCCAACACCTTCAGAACTATTGTGACCTAGCCTAGTACTAATTTCCCTTAGTGTTGATATCATATGCTTACTTTACAAAGTTTATTTTTTGCCAATCGCAATGCCGATCTCACGCTAAAAAGTTGTGAAATTCGGAATCAAACGAAGGGATAATCCTCCAAGTGGTATGCGGGTACCGGTATGATACTTTGAGCCAGAAGGTTAGTGAAACCGTTAGGTTAACCGAGGTTAACCAGCCTGATATAATAATTCCCCATCTTGTACGGGAAACATCTCCCCAAGTGCTTGTGCCTATGATACTCGCATCATACCCGCGATAAAGCTAATGGATGGGTAGTTAATCTAGGCTACCGGCGGCCCGCAAGATTAACCAGCCTTATCATACGAGAGGCGTCTCCCCGGTGGTTTGTACCCCCCCCAGGAAGGAGACCCTTAGAAATATCGGACCAAAGGTGGTCGTACGATAAGTGCACATAAGGTTTTCTTTCCATACAGTACAACACCGGGCAAAAAAAAGAGAAAAGAAAGAAAAACCTAATCTGAATTCCCGATCAGATAAAGAGAAAACGGATAATAATAATAAAAAAACTTTAATTGACCATTTACCCCCCTCTTCCTTTCTTTCTTTCGCTTTAATTTATGCTTCTCCTTCAATTCCGGTTGTCTGCCCATGCTGAATGGGAAAGTTGGAAAGGGGACAACAAAAAGATTGTTTTCAGCAAACGGGTATCCTAATTCCTACTTGCTACTACCTACCTAAGATACTTGCCTATCCATCGTAGCAAAAGCTACATCCCGCACTCTCACACCAATATATTACAAAGAGAACAAAACACAAACCAGCCAGCCAATCCAATCCAATCCAACCCAAGCCCAGTCAAACCAAATCCAACCCAACCCAGCCCAGTCCAATCAATAACAATAAGAAGAAAAGAAAAAAAATAACACCGCCAGAAAGAAAAAAAAGAAAGGTCCCCAATCTTACATTAGAAATGGAATGTGAAAAAGAAGAAAAAAAAAGTGGAGCATCCAATCCAAAGAGTATGGTATAGATAGAATCCACCCAATTAAATAAATAAGTTTTGAAGAAAAGAATCAATTCTTGCTTTTTGTTTTTTCTTATTTGTGTGGAATATGTATGAGTAAATAAATAAATATAAACACATACATTACATTAGCGCGAACAAAACACTCAAGATGGCTGTCACGGCGACGATGGTGATCTTTGGAGAACTTGCCGAGGCATCGTTCATGTGTTCCACAGTTGAATTGACAAAGTTGGGACCACAACCTGCGAGTGATTAGTCGTGATACGTTGAGAAGGGGAAAAAAGGGGGAGATAGGTATCATACCAAGGTTAATTTGTTCCGCTGCGGAAACGTAGGTGGTTGATAACGGCTCGGAAGAATTTCCAGCGGTACCGGCCAAAATCGCCATTGTCTGGGAAAGGCAAGGGGAACAGCTGTGCGCATATCGTTAATGCCTGCCAGCACTGGAAAGTGGAGGAGGGGAAGGGGCATACGTAGGTCTAGACCCCCCAGGGAACTTAATCCCCAATGGCAGATAATACACGTAAGAATCGCTTGGACTGGTGGTGTTTGTGATGGCGTCAACGTAGCCTATAAGTTACGCATCTCCCATTAGCTCCCATCCACATCTGACCAACCACAGAAAACCCACAGTAAGACCCAGAAGCCGACTTCAAACATCCAGCAGAATACACCACCCGATAGGAAATGAACCCTGCGTAGGCCTGGACAACAATGGGGTTTTGATTCCTGAAATCCTGTCCGCAATTCTCATTAAGGAGGATCTGCCAACCCAGCTTCTCCATCATAGCAGTGCATGTAGCCAGGGGAACATTGCAAGTTTTGTCGACCACTCTCGTTGTCGCGAAGGTCCCCTTTTTCGTAACGTCGAAATAACTCAAGGAATTCTGTCCACCGGACTCGGGTTAGAAAAAAAATGAAAAATGACCCAAGCGAAGCGCCGAGGGGAAATCAAACCAGGAGAAGACCTGACAACGGCAAGCAATCCAAAAAGGCTTGATCTGCCAGGAACTTACTAAAGAACGCTGGGCACGATTCTGAAGAACTGTTCGCACTGACACTGGTTGAGTCAAAGAGCCTTGGCCATGTGTCGGTGGAGTTGTTAGATTCCACGACTAGACCACTAGCGCCAGCTGCTCCACTTCCAGAGGTCGAGCTGGGGGAAATGCTCGTTGTTAGAGTCGGTGAATCCTGCGCAAGGACCTGTAGTGGTGGGAGGAGTAGCGCTATGAGGAGGAGGATGAGAAGAAGGGGCGAGTGATTTGGAATGATGGCATGGAGAAGAGAGCGACGGGTGGGGCATATTCGGAGCAATGGGGGACTGCGAGATGTCATAGTCATTCTCTAGAATGTATTAATGTTGCGAGGAAGGCGGAGACATTAGTTTCGTGAGAACTTGTCCTTGGGCTGCAGAATGTGGATGGCCTTGCTGAGTCGTAATTTGAACTTTGCCCCCTTCGTTGTCTGTTGAATATCCTCCCTCTGTACACTCTCTCCTATCCTTTCCTAACTTCTCCTTTGCTCTTTGCCTATCCTTTTCCAAACGTAAACCAAATTCTTCCGGCCGTCCGTCTGAACCCCCAACAATAAAACGAGTGTGAGGGAGAAACGCTAGTTTAAAAGGTGAGGGTGAAAAGATTGGGAAAATAGAAGTCGAGTAGGACGGGAGGGGAAGAAGTGGTCGATCACAAAAGTTAGGCAGGTCACAAAAAAAGGAACGAACGGATGAAAGGAGGGCTTGCTTGCTGCTAGGCGGCGCGCCAAAGGACGCCCCCTTCCCTGCGAACTTGTTTTTTATGGAAGGAAAGGACGCTTAGATGATGCTTGAGGTGGTAGCACACAAGCTCCACTCTTCAAGTCCAAGATCAAGCAAAGGACAACGAAAGCGACAGACAAGCAGGGAGCGTGGGCGAGGAAAAGAGAGGGTGACAAGAAGTAAGAAGGAAAAGAAGGAAAAGAGGAAGAAGGACATGGATATATCCGGTCCAGAATTTATTTTATTTTTTTCTAACATTGCACTTTACTAGCGAACCTATGAAAGCTCGATCAATCAACTCAAGCAATCAACCAAGCAAGCAATCAGTAATCGGTGCCTGTGCTGTGTTGTAACCCCAAGGCTAGAGGTCGGTGACAAAAGGAGTGAAAAGGGAAAAGGGTGGAATTTACCACTGCAACTTTCCCCTGAGCCCAACATGCGCTCAGCTTCGAGCGAACGTCCATTATCCATTGCCATGAAGTCAATCGCAACCTTTCAGTCTTCCCTCATTCCCAGCGCGATACCGGTACTGTGCTCAAGGAAAGCATGCGCCTTGGGCAATATATCAGAAGCAAACTTCTAACACCCCTTCCCAGGCCAGGGATACTCCGAATCGGCGAACGTTTGACAGGCTCCAACTGTCCAGCACAGGGGACAGAAAGCCAAACTTGTCCCATCCCAATTGCAACATCCCAATGAGGAAAAAAAACAAATGAAAAAATGAAAAAATGAAAATGTGCACCTCCCCCAACCCCCACAAACCTGTTCAGCCCCAGACTGCCGGAATAGTCTAGACCCAAGAAAAAGCGAACCGACACTTCGTGGGACAAGGGTAGGATACCATTAACCGAAACAGACAAGGATATATTTGGCTGGTCTACCTCAAGTAACCGTTCCATAACTTCTTGCGGGACTTTGTACCGACAAGGCACTATTATGAATTTAGCGATGATACCTGTGCAGCACATGCAGCACACGTATCCGGGGGAGTTGCTCGAGTGTCCGAAGGAGCCTCCCTGCATGAGAAACCCAAGACTCGACTCGCCAAGTGCAACACACAAGTACAAGTAGCATCCCTGTTCCAGACTAGCCAAAATAGTCAGGTATCAACGGCACCTGCCTGTGAGCGACTACTACTTGTAGTACTTGTAGTTCACCCCTCGCTCCGATCATGTCAGCTTGGGGAAACTAAGATCTGGGCGAAACGGAGGCCCTGCTGGTCTCCCGTGGGGTATTTTTTTTAGGGTTTTTTTTGTCTGATTCTCCCACGTTTTGGATAAAGCTTTGCTTGGGGATCGACGTTGTGATTACCCTTTCTTCTCCAGAGGTCATTCGCTTGATGTCTCGTGAAAGCCCAAAGGTCAATTGTTGCCCTTGTGGCGCAGAATGGAGTTTACCGCGCGGTGTGATGAGATCCATTTTGCAGGAAATTCTCGAGAGCCGCATACCCGTGTCCTCGGGAGCCTCCGTTCGAGTGCAATTCGTGCGCATGCCAGAGTGCTCGAGGAGCACTCGTTTAACAGTACTCGAGTAGGATGCGCGTCTTGAGAAAGTCGCATGGGCTGTTGCCTCGGCAATGGAGGCTTGCTAATGTCAGAATCGCGCAGTTTGCGATATGATGCTGATGGTAAATATTGATATCGGTATTTCTCAATTGGGCCAGACGCAATCCTTTTGCCGCAATGTTGATACTTCGCTTAGGTACTCCTCTTCAACAAGTGCCAGTGCCCTAGCATCACGGGACTCGGCAAAGGGAAAAATCAATATCTCTTTCCCCGCGATGCCTCTGTGATCTAGCTAATATCTTTGCCTTTCCTCTCCCCCTGCGAAATCCATTTGTGAGCGCCAAGAAAGCGAGAGATGCTGCTGGTAGTATGATTGAAAGGGACGTCACACCGGAGATTTCGCTAACACTTGCGAACACTATCAATCTCGAACAGGATTACGGCAACCATGCCGGAGAAAACCTTGGACATACCGGTAATATCATAGCTCTTTTAGAACCCCGCACACCATTTCCGACGCTTTGAGCATTAAATATCTATTTCCACCCTAAATTTACCTCTTCCAAAAGGCGTAACCTCCCCGGTTCTCGGGCGCGGGTGCGGGTACCGGCTGTTCCTCGTCGTAACTTGGGGCACCGGTGTCAGTGGAGCCTAAAAACGCGCCACGCTAGGGGCCTGGTTGGCAAAAATGGGACCGTTCAGTTGGGCGACCGTTTCTGCTGTGAAAATGACCTTCTCTCCCTTTTGAACCGGAAGGAAAAAGGGCCATTTGTATGGGGAAACGGAAGGGGACCGTTGGATCCAAACAGGCCCTAAGGGGTCTGAATTCCCAACTAGAGAGGCATTATACCCTAAAAGGTAAGCTATGTCGCTCGAAGAGAAAGACCTGCTCTGATAATATTGTTCCGGATGGGTGGAACCTATCGCTAAGGTATATAACGACTAAAGAGGAGAGAAAGACTTGAACGACAAGGTGGGAACAATGTAATAAGAAAAATAAGGGCATAGAAATGCCGAGGAAGAGCTTGGGAAGAGAACTATGAATTTATTCTATCGATTAAGTGGAAGTAGAGGAGTAGCTCTAAAGCAGTGAAGATTTTGTATGAGAGGAAAAAAAAGTGAAAGGCGAAGAATTCGCTCAGGTAGGCAACATGAGTGATATCCCATGTCCAAAACGCCAAGGAATACCACGTTCACCAAAAATGAACACGGGGGTATCATAGGTTTTACATGTCCGGAACTATATAAGTGCAGCCCTTCTGCCATTCAAACGGGATGTCATAAAGTATCCATAGATCAGAATGTTGAGAGGGCATGGTTATCTGCTCTGTACAGTACCAGGACCAGATTGCCCTAATCACCACCCAAGTTTAATCATAAGAAGAAGTATTATCCGAGGATACAGTTCAAATTTGTTTGATCGTAAGGTGCGATATACGGAAGGCAGAGATGTGCCCACCCGTCATAGAGACTCGTACTATAAATGGTACCAGTACGGGTAGCCCGCCAAGTGCGTACCGTCTTGGGCTGGAACTCATGATTGTCGGAGCACACCCTTATGTCGACAGTGGTTCATAAGTTAGAAAGAAAGGATTCGAAAAAATTAAGGGATGAAGGTGCAGTTTAAAGAGGAAGGCTGTCTAGAGGTTAATGAAGTTCGGTGTCGTAATAAGCGGCTCCCTGCTGACATTTGGGAGGAATTCCCCAAATTCTGTCAGCCATATTTCTACGCTAAAAGGCAGTTGTTGGGGAGGATTTTATTCCTTTAACAAACGAAGAATAAGGAATAGATCGGTACTAGTACAGTACAGTATTGGAGTATGGCCCTGGATAGACATGGCCGTTAGGATTTCAAAAGCCAAGAATTATGGAAAGTTGTTGTTACAGGAGTTCACAGAGTGGACAGGGGCTCTGCGGCTTGCACGAGTACGGAACCTAGAGTTGTCCCTTCTGGAAGCTAGACCCGATTTCCCTTTCTTTCCCCCCTATTAAATTTACTGCAATTCTCAGTGGCCTAACACTAGATTTTGTACTAGTACTACCGGTACCGGTAGTGGTCACCAAACAACACAGGATCTAACCAAATAGGGAACTACCCCTAATAGGCGACCTAGTTAAGTATGATACGATATTTGCTATTAGCAGTTGAAAGAAAACCCTCAAATACAACACCAGGACCCAGGAAAAAAATCCATCCAAGCCCCTTTTTGAGCGGAGGAATTGCTGATGACAGCTATCACTGCGCTAGTGCTTACATAGGTATAATACTCTATTCATTCCGAATCATCTTTTCCCTCTCCTGTGCTCTTGGGTTCGCGCTCCATAAGGCTGACTCAACGAACTAATTAATACTCGCTTCAATGGGGCAATAAGCATCTACTTGTAACATGCAAAAACAGACAACCCCCCCGGCCCCATTTTCGTATGCTTTATATAATACAGAGCGGGCAAAAGCCTTGGCGATTGGGCGCATTTAGACCGAAATTCGTCATTATGAGGAGTATTTAATTAGGTTCCTACGCTGAGTCTGGATGGAAAACTCCCCAGGAAGTGTCCAGGTAGTTGTTATATCTATGCATGCTGGGGTCATCCTCCAACTGCTTACAGAGTCCCCCAATTATTCCCTATCATGTTATAATACAACCAATTTCGAGATGGGGACATTGTTGTGAGGCGTTGCTGGGCAATTATCTTAATAAATTGATGATAACAATGACTTTTAGGTCTTGCAAAGGCAGAGCTTTAGAAGATGTAGAACCTTCAGTTAGTATAATAATAGGTACGCTTCAAATCAATCATGAGATATCGCACAGATAAAGTGACTTTAGATTAGGAATTTTACGAAAAGGAGGTTTAGTTTTTGATGAGCTACTAATAATTGATAATTGAGGGTTTTGTCCATTTTTGGTTCGAAAGGGCCTAATTATCAAGACTTTTCCCCGCCTACTATATCTACCATGAGTTTTTGGTGCACTGTTCCGGCAAATGCAGACCGTCTATGCTGCCGTACCCCCTCTATTGTGTTCGAATATTTGGCGCAATTCTATCACGGAATCACAGCCAGGCATGATTCGATTGATAAGGGCTTTCAGGTTCTGAAAGCAGTAAAAATGATGACACTTTTGCGGATATGCTTTCTGTATAGCTGTTGTGTCAATAATCCATTGTAAGGTGGATGGATGTAACATGGGGATAACTGTAGATAGTAAGAGCAGAAAATTGGCAACTTAACAAGAAACGGGGGGACATACATGTGCTTGATTTCATCAAAATATTATAATGTTTGCTCCCTGGTCATCACTAGTCCTCTGGTGAGGACTTTTTTCGTCATTATTCTGGATGCCGAATTAGTGCCTAACCTGATTTCATTCATAATCCTATACATACTCGGCATATAGGAATTTGTATGTCCACTTGCCTATGCCTTCGGGGACAATTCATTCCTTCTATCTAGGTCCTTGCTGTTGATGTTGGAAGATACTAGAGGGTGGAATAAGCGTGAGTACTAGAGAACGCAGTGGATTGCATGGAGGCGATGGGAGTGATGATAGAAAATAATTAGGTATTATGATGTCGCAGATCGGAATCTCTGGGGGCCGGAGGGACTCTTTGTAATGGGGGATTGTGATGGCGGATTTCAGAGAGTGTTCTCCCTATTATCATACTCCCCTTCGCTTTTTGTTAGAAATATTACGAAAAAAAATAGAGACTCTTGTGGCGAATAGGAGATGGTCTTGGGATTTATTATGGCTCACTATATTTATCTCTGCCCTTTTCCGGATATGTTCTTAGTCGATGGAGGAACGGAGTTACAAACCTGAACGATTACCATTTTCCTCCGCACGGATCATCTTATTTAGTTCACGTTCTTCAGCTGCGCACGCCTACGAACACCAATACTTGCCGTTTTCTAATATTAATCAGCCCAGAATAATTTACCGAATCCGATCTTTAAGTACAAAAGGGGGAACCGGGCCGAGATTTCCCCTAATATATTCCATGTCCATGCTTACACAGTCACCCAAAGAAATATCTGAGTGAAGCGTTCCACTACATAGTCGCAACTAGACCCAACAAGCGCAATATTGTGGGAACTTGAACAGTTGTATCCCGTGTCAAGTAGTCCAAAATTTCCTCCTCTGGAAAGGGGGGGAAAAGTACGCCAAAAAACTTGGTCCATGAGACTAAGAAAGAAAGGAATACAAGACCTTACTGGGAGAGGCGACTCTAAAGTCGTAGCACGTGGTCCAATTATTCGAGTTCTTATCATACGGTACCGGTATGTTGAATCACCCTTAATATTTTAGCGTTAGATACAAGTACCGGTAGCATGAGAGTCTTCAGCTGGTTTTGTTGTAGGATATTATGGGCTCTCTGAACTCTGCTATATCAATACTCGAATGTCAACTCCCCGATCACCACCATTTGCCAAGAGAAAAATGGTTCCTGTAGACACTCCCATGTTCCTACCAAGTCCCAATAAACATCACCTGCAATAGCGATATCGCTCGATCTGATCATCCACATCCTCTCCCCTTTTCACCTTCTTCCCGCCTGCCAAGTCGCTCGTATAACCCATCAGGCGATAAGATCTCAAAAATGCGCGGTATAGCAGGATAGTATCCAGTAGCGTGCTAGCACAAGTATCATATAGCACGCACACATGTGTTTAACACATCCTAAAACGTGCTTGGTACTATCCATGGTGACACAACGCCTCCATCCGACGACAAGAGTTCTGCCATTGGCATAACACCCTAATTCCTGCAGGGCAAGTGCAGGAGCCACTGCACCCCTCTATTCCTCCCGTGCCTACCCGCACGTGCCAATTACATATATACTATATGAGGACATCGGACCAGCGTCAGCACGATCAGCCCCATGTGGCTCGCGAACCGGGGGTAAACCTGTTACTTGGCGAGTGAGACGGTGTGATGCTTGTGGCAAGTGGTTCATCATCGTTAATTAGCTGCTTAGATCCTGCATCGTGTTCCCGCCTTGCCATAGCGCATGTTATCGTACAGTAAAAGCGTGCATGGATGCATGGAGAGCGCTGCCGTAGGACATATTTACCGAACTATCCTTCTATCAGCGCGCCTGAGAACGGGATGGGGCTGTCTGATATGCACGGCTCGGAAGAATGGGATCGTCATGGAAGGTGGGCAAGGAAAAAATAGGATGAATCTGGAAATAACTCCTACTATGACGATACCTAAATAATACGAAGGGTAATAAGGCAGGGGGGTTGCTTGTATCGAAGTACCGCGTGTTTGATCCGGTCCGCGCAAGGATCATCCACTGTCACCCGGATTAGAATGGTTGTGCATAACCCTGTCATTAATTTTGAACCTTTGTCTTTGCTTTGGGAGCGTTTTTCCTTCTTCACCCTTTTTTTTCTTCTCTTCTAGAAGCGAAGCCATTCTGGCAGACGGAATGTAACAGCTGCAGTGCGGTCTTTGGTATGGTATCATACCGTATGACATGAAAAGATTTTCTGTGTCGTCCCCTCAAGCCTAGCCCGCAACCGTGTGGCTTTTACTATGATAATATTATTATGATAGTAGACTTCAAGGGGGGACAGCAAGTGGTTAAGGCTAGGGTTTCATCTGAACCCCTATCACATACAGGAGCCATCTCAAATCATTTACCCCCGTTTCCAACCAATCTAATGCAACGGCCAATTACCGGTACTGGTATCATAGAATACGGTACCCAGCCAACTCTGCTCGAATAAAGCAAGATCAGCAAACAAAAAGGCACCCCCACACCAACCCTCTCTTTGTTCTTCCTCTTCGCCACAAACCAGGAACTCTGCTGGACAAGGCCACCTTGAACATAGGCGGGGAAAAAAAGTCCAGGCGGGGCTTCTCAAATTTTGGCTTTATTTCTTTCTGGTGCGTTTTTTTCCTCGCTATAGCAGCTTCGTTGTTTTTCGGGACGATTGTGCTGGTATCATAAAAATTTTGGTGGTGTGGTACTGTACGGTTATTGAGTGGGGTGAGTTTCCATGCCCGTATGTTTCAGGTACCACCACTAGCAATTCAAGTACCACCCCTTCGCTCAATTGCCCGGAGAGCTATAACTTAACTCCACGTCTCTCTGCTAGGCCGAACTTCCCCCTCCTTGGATTACCCTGCATTTCTACCAAGTCAAACCGCGTCGTGACGGGCTTTCTCTTCCTCTCCCTTTTTCTTCACCACCGCTCCTCCGGGATTCCACCATCACCGCAACTATTACCCCTGCGGCTTAGAACTACAACCACAGACTTGACTACCCCCGAAAACCACCAAATCCAAAATCAACAATGATATCATTCTCACCACCCCCCCAAAAGGCTCACCTTCCACCTTCACAATGCCTCGCAGGCACAGCGCAAAAACTACACCCATCCCTCCTGTCCGCGATCTTTACGTACCTCGACACCCAAACACTCTTCACTGCAAGTCTAACATGCAAACACTGGCGTGCGACAACCTTCTTATCGAAACACTATTCGCCCCAACTCCTCCGGCCACACCTGTCCATGTTGCGCGCGCATTTCGGTCGCGAGACCGTCCCGCACCGGATCCCAATCCCGACAGTGGAAAAGCTAATCACACAGTACGTGCGTGAGACCGCTCCAGCATGGATGTATTCCCGGGGGACATACTTACTACCACCCTCGCACGGGGCCGTATCCATTTCTTGCGGTGGGGGAAGTGTGGAGGGGGGGATGGCAGTGGTAGTGGGCAGAAACAAGGTGCACGTCTACGACATCACCGAATCCCCGATCGCACAAACACACACCATTCAAATCAATGACAAAGTCACCAAACTCACCGTGAAGGGAGGCTACTTGGCCCTCTCGACAAAACAGAAGGTATATCTCTACGCCCTCCTATCCAATGGCCTTTCACTGCGCCTCTATTCTGTGCCTATCCCGGCCGTCGAGTCAATCGCCCTCGGCCGAGCCGGCAAGACGGAAGAACCACTAGTGGCGATAACGACAAAAGACAAGACGATGATTATACACCCTTCGTACGCCCTCTGGCGCCGTAGGAACAACTTCTTCCTCCAAGGCTCCGCTTCGGCGACCAGCGCATCCATGGAACAGAGCGGGAGGGGGGAAGATTGTCCCTGGATATTAGTATATCAGGTCGCTGGTGAGAAATTGAGCTTTAAGAGCGATGGGCGCGGGATACTTGTCGGGAATTCACTATTGGGAGTCTGGGATGGGGAGGAGCGCAGCTTGGCTAGGACCTGGAAGGGCTTTCGAAGGAGGCTTGTGTTGAAAGTGGAAGGGGATGGGGCGGTCTGCTTCGGCAGCCTCGTCGGTGTCGTGAACAAAGACACGTTCACGGTTCGAACCGGCGAGAAAATCAAAGAAGTTAGCGGTGGGAAAACCTACACCGGCTGCTCCCAGGGTCGAACCGCATTCCTAGCTTTCTCAAGGACACTCGGGAAAGTCAGCGTGGTCCCCATCGGCGAGGGCAGGGAGCAAACCATCCCCCTAAACACCACCAACGAAATCCTCTCCATCGCCGGGGAAAAAGAACGCATTGTCGTGGCAATGGAGGACCGCATCGTGGTACTGAACCTCTGGAACTCGTCCCCTGATTACCAACTCAAGATCGAGAAGGACGGCAGTGTATCCTCCCGCCCCGAGACCAAAGTCAAAAGTGGCACTTGTGTCATTCAATAAATCTCGAGTGACGTTCGATGATGGCTATTTAATCGTTTCGTCCGTTTCTTGTAATATATTATGGCGTTTTTTCTATTGTCTTCCCTCTTCTTCTAGCTGTTTATATCGGGGGCTGTAAACTATTTATATCCTTTTTTTTTAGGGGGGTTTTTTTTTTGCTTGGATCGGTATCCACACCGATAGCCCAAACATGCCCACACTTCTTGCAGGAGATTACCCTCCAAGCACTGTACCAGCGATCGGAGGGATTAGGACAGGGTATTTTGTACTGTGCTCGAGCACAATACAGTGCGGCATGAGTGGGCGATACATGGTGCGGCGGGGACCGAGGTTATTTTGTCGATGCGGATAGATGGATGGTGGGTCTAATTATATCGCACTGAAGGAGGGGTTCGGTGGGTGTTGATACTTGCCCTGGATATTTGTGTAGAGGTATTATAGATGCTGTATTCGTCTACTATTGTACTAGATGTTAAGGTCCGGGGGTCTAGGTTTACAAACTTATGAAGGTTCATGAGGGGGATTATGCGCACACTACATACGCCAGCGAATAAACTATAATACTTGCTCTACATTGATATCACAGCACCCTCCTCCGCACAGATTCGCAATTGGGGAGGAAGAAACAATTTGCCAATTGAACATTTACAAGATAATTAGGTAAAAAGAAGCCGAGCAAACAAATGTACAGTACACTAGCAGCAAGCACAAGTGGTCCTCCTCCCCAGTCCCCTCCATAGTATCGTACAGTCACACCCCGCCATCCCGCATGGCTAAAATCCAAAGCACCTCTCCGGCGTAGCATGTGATCCGGGACAGGACAGATTATGGCATAACTTGGAGAGATTTAAAACTCTCAGAGGTTCATACGGGACAGTGAGGTATCCGAATTACCGAGATCCGGGATAGTGGGGTGTGGAACAAGTACCTGCTGCTGTACTAAAGACCGACTAATACTATACCAAATGCAGCTAGTAATAATAGTAATAGCAAGCTAAGGATACCTACAATATCACACTTGCGCTCGCGTAAAGTAAACAAAAGAACTCCTGGACTAGTTAGTAGCTTTACATGTGGTTTCTACTAAATCTCCCTACGATGAGGGAGATATCTGCCGATAGGTGTATTGTGGCTTAACTTACGAGAGCGGTATATATCCGGCTTGCCGGTGTGTCGGGGTACGATGTATAAGAGCGCTGGACTACGTTCTCGATTACGGGGGTTTTTTTTGGCCATGTAAGTACTGTACACTACGTCGAGTTATTAAAGCGGTGCTGGTGGTGGTGGTGGGTGGCGGTGGTAAATACCATTCTATAATATCATACCAGAGGATAAAACCTACTTGATAGGGGTAGAGCGTACATACAGAACCGCGCCAGTATGGTACTAAGTAAGGCGGTGTATGATGCCCTAACGGTAGATACGATACCCTTGCAGAGAGGGGAAAGCAGTGAGTATCATAAAAATTTCCCCTTTGGTCACATATTTCGAGTGAGGGGAGGTGATTTCTGATGAAAGCCTAGGCGGATGGTGGTATATGTGGATGGATGGTAGTTTTTGTCGCTGGGCGCGATGCGGCAGATCTTCGCTGCTTGAGATCTTGTATGACTTATCATAGCCTTACGCGTCGTTTGTTTGTCTTCGCGGGTATATATGTTGTAGGGGTGGGTGTCCGGTTTGGTGTTTGGGTATTGTGGATTGGGAAGAGGTGGATGCGCCGGGGGTGTGACTGATGTATTGACTTGATAGGTGCTATAATTTGTTAATAGGCGAGTAACTCCTGAGCCGTCGCCGCTAGGAGGGTGGTATGATATTTAAACTTCATTTATCTTCAAGTTAATCGCTCAGATAGTCATGGGATAAATCATGGATGGTCACTCAATAAGTGATTTATTCTCTTGTTTCGGAGGTCTATCTACACAGGCGGGGCAAACATTATTCTCTGCAAGAACTTACGGCAACTTCGTATGGTCTATCTATCTGCGGTTCAACCTCAGCAGAAGCACTAACCTGTTGACAATCATCCTTCAATCCACCTGGCGAAATACCTAGTTGCACAAGTACTTTGCGTGGAAGTCCACATGGTCCCCCGCAAAGCTTGAGATGAAGAAGTAACTGTGATCGTACCCCTATATCACGCCACCATCATTAGATCTTACCATACCTCTCTCATTGTTCTGCCCGAGGCCGTGGGAATATATACCTCCTGATACCTAACTTGAACCCCCTTACCCCCTGCTGCCTTCTCAAAGTTCTCCGGGAGTAATTGCCCCTGCTTATAGAAATTATCACCGGTACCCACGTCGATGAGCGCCTCCAAAGTCTTATCCTTCTCCCACACCTTTACAAGCTCAGTAGCGTCATGTTCTGCCCACTTCTCCTTGTTCTCCTCACCAAAGTATCCGCCGAAGGCTTTCTGCCCCCACGGGCAGTTTATCGGATTGCTGATGGGGGCGAAGGCGGACACGGAAAGGTATTTGCCTGGGTTTTTCAAGAACTACCCTCCCACTCCCATCAGCTCTACTCATCCTGGAGGGGGCATGAGGGGGTCCATACTATAGTCAAAGCCCCATGTCCACCCATAGAATGTCCCGTAATTCCAACCTTGCCACTATCCAGCACCTCAAACTGCTTAAATAGCTCAGAGGGTAGCTCCTCGTTGATGTAAGTATACATATTATAATTATTTCTCCATCTCTCGCTAGTAGCATCCACGTAAAATCCTGCGCCGGAGCCAAAGTCCCAATCATCGTCCTCTCCATCGATTTTTGCTCCGCGGGGCGAGGTGTCTGGGTAGACGACCGCAATACCGTGCTTGGCGGCGTGGAGTTGTAGGAAGCCTTTCTCGGCACAGTTGTCCCCTGTGCAGGTTAGGCCAGAGAGGAAAATTAATACGGGGACCTTGTGCGATGGGTGGGAAATGGCAATGGGAGGAAGGAAGAGATTTAAGGCCATTGTTGTCTTGGTTGAAGTGCCTGGGGAGCTTATGTTAGACTAAACGGCTACTGGAGGGATGGGATGCCAGTGGGGGGGAAGGGATACTCTGGTGCCCGAGCTTGAGTAGCTGGCCGCCAAAGTTGGCAATTTTGGCTTTGATTTCGAAGGCCATTTTCGCTGTAGTGTGATGCCTTTCGCTGGTGGGATGGGAGGGATGGGTAGTCGTTTCCCTGAAGAGTTTTGCGAAGGGAACTTTGTCTTGGAGAAGTAGATTGAGAGAGTGGATTTGAAGTGGGGGGATACCGGGATGGGGGGTTTGTCAATGACGTTCGGTTGTTGAGGGCCTTGGGCGTTTGGTGGGGAAAGATCGGAAGGCCGGAGCCAATCGCCCCACTAGATACAGTACCCAATGCAAAACATTGAACTTTGTGTGACTGATGGTGACATGAAAATTGTTGCCGATGACACTATACAGTTTTATATACATGATATTCTGCGGAGTAGGGATTCTAGCTAAATCTATAATCTCGGGCACTTTTTGGGCCTCGTGGCTTTGCTGGTTCTTCTTTTGGTCTTTTGTTTTCTTCTGGTTTTTCCCCTGGCTTGGATGTTTCGGCAGCCGTATTATTGCTTCCCCCCACTGAGGAAGCGGGTTGAGCTTTCTGATTCTTCTTCGCTGCCCATTCTGCGTCTTCCTCCTCCAGTTGCTTCAAAACTGTGACTAGCCGTCAGTACCCACTCAGGTTACCTAGGAGCAGAAAGCGGCATACCCTCCTCCCAACTCTTCTCCTCTTTCTCATTACCAACCCCTAGCATCTTCTCAACATCCACATCCTCCCCCTTCTCTAGGCGTTCGATAACTTCCCGTAGAACCGCAATCTTTGCATCTGCCCGCCACATATAATCATCGTGAGCCTGTCTGATACGGATCATCTGAATTCCTTGCGAACCGATAAGCATGGCCATGATCTATACTAGCCAATTAACCCACTAGCCATATTTTCCCTTAAAAGAGCGAGACCAACAACAAAGAAGGTGGCCGGATTATGTATTTTGGGATTTTTCTCTCTCGAGCTCGCCTTCCTCTTCTTCGCCTCGGTCTTGTAGAACGGGAACCACACTGCGGGGTCTAGAATTCGCGGCAAGAAGCGTGCTCTGGAGGGCGCAGGGTGCTGTATTAGGCGAGGGCACACAATTGAGAAGTATGCTCGAGGATATGTAGGGCATTTTGAATCGATTATTCGGAGGTGAGTTATTGGCCGTAATCGTTGGAGCGTCATGACTTGTAGAACCTGTGTGTTGGGGTGGGATGAATGAGATAGCGGGGAATTGGGGAGGATTATCACCCTTATCGTTGCTGTGGCAACGACCAGCTATGATAACCCCCGGCCTTGGGTCAGCCTAGTAAACACCAAGGTTTAAGCACCACCACCGCCACTTGATTTCATCTATCGTGCCTCACCCACCTTATTTTGCCTCCGACCGCAGAGCTCCTCCCCGCGAACTGTCGGAATTTAAATTTATTCTCTCCACTAAGTGATTATGGTAGGTAGCTAATTAATGGTTTACTAGAGCTGTGCTGATGAAATGTAGGCTTCCAATCGTACTTCAAAGCCATCGCCTCTAGGCTACGGTCTCTCTCCAAATACTAGTCCCTTCGGGACCCCTCGGCCAACCGGTAACATGAAGCGAACGTCTTCCGGAGCATTCACGCAGCTATCTAGTACGCAGATCCAAGAGCTGAAGGAGAGCTTTCAAATGCTGGATAAAGACGGTGATGGGATTATTGGCAAGGAGGACCTTGGAGCTATGCTTGGGAGCCTCGGTAACTATCTCACTCCGACTTCAGCACAATGGGAACTCTACTTATCCCTAAACAGGCCAAGATCCAACACCGACAATGATCAATACACACTTGTCTTCTGTTCCCACGCCCTTTAATTTGGCCTCTTACCTCACTCATCTATCACAACACTTATCCCTGCTTACCCCTGGACCAGATCTCCTAAGTGCTTTTGCGGCATTCGACGATAATGACGATGGCACAATTGATGTTGCAGAACTTACAGAAGCCTTGACGAGCATGGGCGAGAGAATGAGCGAAACAGACATTGAGCGGGCGTTGAAAGGGTTCACAAAGAGGAGAGCCTTGGGGAGGGGGCAGGCTCATGGTGGGGATGTATTCAGGTACAGGGACTTTGTGGATGTGCTCTCCGGGAAGGAAGAGGAGAAGGAGTAATACTTTTTTTTTTTTGAGCGTAATACCGGTATTGGGAAAGAATGGGAGGTATTGGAATGGGCACTACTTTCACAATGGGTTGGGGAAACTTTTTGGTTTCGGGGTGCATAAAGGCTCTATTATATCCTGAGATTCAATACATTTGGAATGGGGAATTGATGACTTTGGGTGGACTTAGTTGGCTTGGTCAACCCGCTATTGTAGGATAAGATGATAACTGAGACGCTATGAGATAATGAACATTCAATTACTTGGACAGTTAAATTGAATTATCGCACACTCTGTCTGCTTGTGAATATTTGGACCCCCCATTAGGATCAAGTTAACTGTGGGCTTGGATTGTGAGAAGCTCCCACTGGGTTTAAGGCGCCGGTAGCGGGTTTAAGGCGCCGGTGGTTATAATGGCACTATTTGTAGGGTCTAAGCAATTTTTCAAGCTATCATACCTACTGCAGGCCTGAAATGTTGAGCCTGCCCATTCATCCAACGGACAATATACTAACTTATCTAAAAATCGAGTGATTCGCAGTATGCCAAGCTTTAGGGTTAGTGACTGCTTCGCACCCCACACACACACCACCCGCGGAATTTCCCGAGCCAAAAAGTTTCTTCCCCCCACAACAATCAAAATTTACCACTAAGGCCACACCGCCAACCGCTCTCGCCAACTACCTTTTCACAGCGCAGGATATCCAAACCTCTTTGCGCACCTCATCTCGAATTTTCTTTATCTCTTTCTTTGCAATGGCACCCAACACCGTACGTATCTACCATTATCGCTTTGCTGGTTTTTACATATCAAAAATCAGTAGGCTGAAAATGTGCTTTTTTTATAGAAATCTGCAAAAGCTGCAAAGCCTGCTAAGGTTACAAATAAGGTAGTTCCTGGCCTTCCCAATTCCCTCCCTGCAGGATACTAATAGGCCGTGACAGTTTGTAATCGATGCCTCCCGTCCAGCCGGCGACAAAATCTTCGATGTCAGCCAGTTCGAGAAATTCCTCCACGACAAGATTAAGGTTGATGGCCGCGTCGGCAACCTCGGAGACGTCATTCAAATATCGCAGGAGGGCGATGGGAAAATCGTGGTGCTTGCTCACACTCAGTTTTCTGGGAGGTATCTTAAGTACTTGTATGCGTCTTACTTTCCTTGTGGGGAGAGGAAGAAGGTTGGTTAATCGTGCTTGCGTAGGACTAAGAAGTACCTTAAGAAGCACCAGCTCCGCGATTGGCTTCGTGTTGTTTCCACTTCTCGTGGGGTTTACGAACTTAAGTTCTACAACGTTGTTGATGATGGCGCTGATGAGGATGAGGATTAGGTTTGAGGCGGTGTTGGGATGGGATTATTATTTTTCTTGAGAAGGCGGGGTGTGTATTTTATTAATGACATATCTTGAATTCTGTTGCTTGGGGTGCTGTGCTGGGCAGATCACGGAAGCTTGGAGGGTTATTAGGGTGTGATATTGGGAGCGAAAGATTGAGTGTTTGCAAGGCATACGCTAAAACACTATTTCGCCCGGCGCATCTCTAAAGTACGGGTATTTTCCTCCTGATGTTGGCTACGCTGTGACTATAATTCGTTGCACCAAGCCCGCAATATACTTGGTGAGTGATATAGATAGTGGATTACAAACACTGGTCGTTTACATGTAGCGGTAGAAGCCTTTCGTGTGGAATAATCGCATCTGGGATGTTAGTGACGAAAAAAGTAGGTTTGGCTGCGAGAAAGACAGGATTTGGAGGGTTGTGGAATCTGGATTACAAATGTAGGAAGACAGTCAGGCGCCCGTACATTGGTGGGCATGCACGAGAAGAGTGCTATAATTCGGTGTCCGTAACTCGCGATATAGGAATCCTGTTCAGGGCATTGCGCATGACCTTAAAGCCGAGCATCGCGAGTGTGTCCCCATATGAGGGGAATGAAGCTTCATTCAACTTCACTATTTTTGGGGGGCTGGGGGTAAACAACTTAGAATCACACATATAACACTACCGTACGTTATCAATTGGGAGCTCCTTATCGTTTCAAACTCGTTCGCTGTCGCTACTGGCCGGAGGGGGAAATCGTTAACGTCTTTACCCCAGCCGCTCGCCTATGGGCTCGTATAGGCTCTTACGCCAGAGGAATCAGGAGTTCCGGAGTCTGGAGATGTTAGATTGACTTGAAGCCTGGAAGAGTAATCCAGCTCATCAAAGCCTATTTCACAAACAAAACAAATTTTTTTAGCATGTGTGGGTTTAAAGTGATACTGTACTGCATTGAGAGCAAACCTGATACCATAACGTAGATCATAGCCGTAAGGTGCGGTCCTGGGGGTAACCTTCTGCTATGCCTTGTGAAGAGATAGGATTGAGTGCCAGTGATAGGGCCCTTCACCGCGGGGCTGAAAGTCAAGCTCTGTATGTACTCGTAATTTTCTGACGTTTGTAAACACAACTGCTATTGCATATGGGCAAAATCGTGAGGCTCTGACCGATTTTTTGCCCGTATGCAATAGCAGTCGTGTTTACAAACGTCAGAAAATTACGAGTACCGGTGCCGGCATAGGGGCTGAAGCTTTACCATTCACGAGTGCACGCTAAACACTCCACAACTACTCGAGTAATGAAAAAGACCTCACCTCGAGTCGCCCTGCGATGCCCCGCAGCTGCTATCTGGGGGGGCAGTGTTTGGTGTGGTAGGTTTGCGGCTACTGGATGGCACGGGAGAGCACTGTGTTGTTTTCTGCAAAGCTTGAGGCTTACTTCTAAGCTTGGCCCATGTGGGGACCCATGAGTCGGTCTTTGATACGATGGGAATCTGTTATCCTGCAACTAGAAAGCGTGAAATGCAGGGGCCGCGTAAGAACATGGTTACTCAGTTGGAAACATTGAATTTTTGGAGAATTCGAAATCCCGCTATGTTCAGGTTGCCGGGAAATTTTTTTTTTTTTTTTTTTTTTTT
>QOVD01001290.1:0-31693 GCA_003521225.1 Tuber microsphaerosporum | reverse complement strand
GGGGGGACTTGGAGGATACGGATGGATTGGTCAAGAACCTGGCTGGAGTGTTAGCACATGATGGATAGTAGATTCGGGGGTGAAGGGGGAATACGGAGTTTTGGTCGGTAATGTAATCCGATATCGGAAGTTCAATACGTGAAATAAAGGCCTGAACCAAGAGAAAGGCTTTGACGTGAGGGTCCCACATGGGGAGTCCGAGCTTCTCAGCCTTGAAGGGGAGGGCTTTTGAGAGCTCTACATTGATCAAATCCTAGAGGGTGTTAGAAGGGTTTTTCTTTCCCGTCAACCTTATGAAAAGGAAGAAATGAATACCTCATTATGCCTAACAGGAAGTTCTGTATTTTTTGTTCATCAGCGGTTCGGTTCAATAATGAATCGCGTGAGGGAATTTCTGGCAACGGACCATCGTACTCAGTAGCTGTGCATATCCACTTTAGACAATCCTCGAGTGTAGCTTGCCGCTTTGTATTGCGGACGAGATTTCTAATGGTCTTGTGGGACTAAACGAATAGGGAAGAATTAGTATCATTTCTTGGAAATGACCTCCGGAAAACCCACAAGATAATAATAGCTTGCGATCTTCCCGAGTGGAGTCGACTCGAGATCTCCGTTTGGGTATGGTATTACGCATCCAGATTTACTCAACTCTAGCATGGAATTGTCAACCATTTCTACTAAGTAACGATTTACTTCTTCCATGGCTAGCGCAGAGTCTTGCTCCTCCGGAGGGATTTCGAGGCCATAGTATGTTGGGTTCTTATGGAGTCTTCTGAAGAAAAAAGTCCATGTGAGGTAATCCAGGGCGTCTTGTTTATTCGAGATTGTTCCTGTGGATACTTCGGCCCCGAGGTGGTCATCAACGACCTTGTGCAGTGAAGACTCCACTGGAAAGCCCGTGTGGAGGAAGTATTTGTAGAACGATTTTTTGGCATCTTGTGTGAATATTCGGGCGATACCGGCTGAATAGCAAGGCTCAGTCATCCGTTTAGATTGATGGGGGGAATACTCACATGTGTCAAACTGTGGACGCCCTGCTCTCCCAAGCATTTGAAGAACATCAGTCAAATCCATGTCCTTATATCCTTCGGTTTTGGCATCAAAAAATTGCGTCCCTTTGACGATCACTAGATGGGCCGGGAGGTTAACCTAAGTATGTTAATATTGGAGATCTCTTGACGACCTTCCGAGCGGACCTTACCCCCCAGGCAAGTGTGCTTGTAGCAACCAGAACCTGTATTCTATTATAGGTGAATAATTCCTCAACGAGTTGCCTGTCACTCTCAATCAGCCCAGCATGGTGCAACCCAACACCAAACTGTAACGCTTCCTTCAGACTTCGGTCCTTCACCTGTGATAAAAGGCCCTGCAGCTCCTCTTCTGAGATGTGCAGAAATTGCCTTGGATTATCCTCAAGGCCACAGAATGCGATCATATCTTTAGCTGTAAGTCGGGTCTGCCTGCGCGATGCCACAAATATTATAACTGGCTTTCTCGGTGAGTGGGTCTTGATTGCAAGGAACGCTGGCCTATTCATTGACTGCATCAAGGGACAAAAGCCATGCTGCTCAGGAAAGCCGTCGATATAGATTTCCAGAGGCACGGGACGAACCTGATGTGGGTCAGTAGAGGAAGCGGTTTTTGGGAGGGCTACCAACGGAGTGTCTGAAGTTATAGAGGCCATCTTTGACCCCAAGCCAATTTGCGAGGTCAGAAGCGTTAGCACAGGCAGTCGACATTCCCATTATACGGACAGGGCGATCCGTCTGGGAAGCAATGTAATTCATTCTTGAAACGATAATCTCGAGAATTGGGCCTGAGAGCGGTCAACGGGGCAACGTAAAAAGTCTCGCATATTTACAAACCTCGGTCACCACCTAAAAGGTGTATTTCATCGATGATCACAAGAGACACCTGCCGGACATAGCCTCTTGTTTGCCAGCTCCTAGATATACCATCCCATTTTTCAGGAGTTGTTATAATTATATCGGCATCTTGGATGGTTCTTGTATCCGGCGTGTTGTCACCGGTGAGTTCCACAAGTTTCAATCTCATAGGAACCGTCAGCCTTGCATTCCAATCTTTGACACGCTCTCGGACAAGTGCTTTCATTGGAGCTATGTAAACTACTTTTGAACGAGGGTTTTCACGGAATGCCCACCTGACGGTGTTAGCAGTTCCGACACACATTCTTTCTGGTGCTCTTTGGGCAACTCACCACATCGCTAGCTCACACGCTATAGTCTTGCCACTGCCAGTGGGAGAGCCAAGTAATATGTTCGAAGGGGTGTGGTAGAGGCGATGAAATATTTGGGTCTGCATTGGGTTGAAATATTGAAATTTCTTGCTGTATATCATTTCTAGACGTTTGTCCTTCAAAGCAGTAATGGGCAATGGCTGAAGGTTGAGTAGCGGTGTATATATTGCTTCGGTGTCGGGCCGTATGAGATGCTTAAAGGATATTGGGGTTACTGTCTCGGCACCTAACCAGCGGTCCGAAACCGCCCTAATGTATATTTGAGGGGGCAATGGGTCCGATAGGGGAATAGTGAAATTAAGCTCATGGTCATCATATAACTTCCTGCGACGGAGAATAAAGAATTCAGAGTGATATATTTCACATGTTTCCGAATTTTCAACCCAAATCCAGTAGCTCTCTGAGTTTCCGTGTATCTTATCATCCCATCGAAAGTCTGGAGTAATATAAAGATGTATCCGTAGAACGTCGCGATTCAATGGAGCTATTTCGGTGTCTACGTTAAGAGTAGGGAAGATGGCTAGTAACGAGGATATTTGAGGCCCCATTTTGTGGTTATGGACAAGATCACCAATCTGCGTACTTGTTAAATGATTTCTTTAAATACTATGTTGCTGGGTCTTTAGCTTGCCTCTGCTGAGTCCATATCTCGAAGATTCTCGATCGAACCTGTTGATCCGAGTTCTTCTAGCTTTTGAACAATATGAAATGGAAGTCTGAACTGTGTGAGTGGGTGTTGATATGACCATGTCCTGTAGATGTTGGATTAGTAGGTGAACTCGTCTGCTCCATTCTGGCTGTGAAGGGGGTATTATCAATTTGGACCCACCTCTTCTCGATCGATTTGCAAATGGAAAGAAGAACTTGGCACAACCTTCCCCAGCGTCGGTTGAGCGCAATATGAAAGAGTGCACGACAAATCCTTGCCGAGTTTTGAGCAACATATGCAGAATCAGACACCAAGGCGAAGTCTTCTAGACTGGCTTTAGAAATGTAAGACTGAAAGAGTTAAGAGTTAGAGCGATGACAGCTTCAGAGAGTAAGCTGAGTACCTGTAAGAGGATATTGACTTTGGCGTGCGAGGTGTCTTTGGCGCCGCCAATCTCGCAAGGGCACACGGTTTTACGAAGGGTTTCTAGTTCTTGGCTTTCTGTATCCCTTGACTGTATATTGTCAAATTCTCCGCTAAGGCTGAGCATGGTCAGTATATCGGCTTCTGTAGCTTGTGGTTTCATCATGTTATTGAATATCTCAACGCTATTGTTTAGGATGTAGAAGTCGCTCGCAATTCGCCCAATGTTCTTTGGGGTTAAGCTCTGCGTTTTCTCGTCAAAAATAATCATCTGTGTTTGCTGGAGGCGCCGGGATGCTCTGACAATCAATTGCTTTCGTTGAGAGTAGAGGTGAGGATCGTCTGATAGCTCCTGCCATTCGATTCCATACATTAAGGGGTTTTTCTTCCACCGGACGAACATGTACGAGTAACCCAGCCATTGAATACCTTCCTCAATAGAAGTGACGGTGCCCAATGCGATCTCTGCATTTAGGTTGTCTACAATCTTTTCAACAAACCTTGATTCGATGGGGTGTTGTTGAGTGACAGCAGCGAGATAATGGGCCAATTTATCGTGCGTGGTGCAAATAAAGCCAATCCCGTACTGTTGGAATTGAGGTCTTCCAGCTCTTCCAAATATCTGGAGAACATCGAGGATACCAAGGTCCATGAACGAGCCTTTTTGTGTATTATAGATCTGGGTACCCTTTATTACGACCGCTGCCGCGGGCAGATTAATGCCCCACGCAAGGGTTGCAGTGCAGCAGAGAACCTTGATTAAGCCATCGCCAAACATCTTCTCCATGAGGTTCCTGTCTGATCTTAGCATTCCAGCATGATGGATTCCAAAGCCCTTCTTGAAAAGCTCTCGTAATTCTCTTCCTTTGGATCGTGCCATCTCCTTACACGCTTGATTATATTGATCATGTCCGGTATTGTCAAAGAGCTCAAGGCATATCTCATCCACTGCCATTTGGTAGAAAAGTCTAGCAGTTTTCAATGTATCTTTACGAGAGTGAACAAACACCATGACCTGGTGATCTTGTTGAAGCATTTCTTTTACCTTTTCAAAAGAAGTCTTATCAAGGTTCTCATTGGAGAGCTTTGTCCCTGGTTTTCCTTTTACGCCCACAAAGTGTTGTTCTAGGGGAACAGGGCGGAACGAAGCGTCAAAATAAAATAACCCTTGGGATAGGTTTACTTTCAGAAACATTGCAACGTCAACAAAGTTGGGAAGTGTGGCTGATAGCCCGACAATCCGGATCATTGATTGGGTTGATTCAACTTGGCGCTGGGTCCTGGCAACCAGGCTCTCAATCACGGCCCCACGCTCATCATGGAGCATGTGGACCTCGTCGATGATGAGTAATCGGACCTTTTGAACCAGTTCAGTGTCTCCTGTCGACTTCCGAGTGACGACATCCCATTTTTCCGGTGTAGTAACAATAATTTGAGTACGAATGACTTCTGCTTTTGTTAAATGCATATCACCTGGACTATATTTTAGAGCTAGTGGTGGTGAGAGGTGGATTTAGCTGCTCACCTGTCAATTCGCGAACTTCGATACCTAGCCAGCGAAGCCGTTTGCCTAATTTCTCTACAATCTCAGCAGCGAGGGCCTTCATGGGAGCAACATAAACAATCTTGAATTGGTCTTTATTGCAGTATATGGGGGCCTCGCCTGAGATGGCCCCTGGGGAGGGGGTGCAATCAAGACTAATAGTATGCAAGATAGTAAGCATAGCTGCGTCGGTTTTACCCTGGAGATAACGAGAAATATTAGCTGGCGCGCAATACGAGAAGATGTAAACAATAACTTACGGCTCCCGTCGGCGCACATATCAACATGTTTTCATTCGTTTTGTAGGCAACGGGGTAAACAAGGGACTGCATTCGGTTTAAGGATTTGTAGTTGCGGAATGTGTTACGACACAAGGTATCCAGATCCTCGATTTGAATGAGCTTCTCTCCGGCACGAACCGTGCCAACCTTGGTTGCTGGTATCGCAATTTCTTCGTACTCCTGGATTGTGTGTTTAGTTTTGAGGGCTGGAGAAAATGGAGAGCCAAACGGATACCTTTTGATCAATGGTTTGAGATCCTAGGGGCAATTTATACTTCTTGCCCGTGGAGCTTAAGGTGTTACCAGCATCGTGCGCACGATATACATGGGGATAATTTACCACAGGCTGGGAGTACATGGGGCCTAAAGGGCGGGATTTGTGCTCTAGTTCGGATTGTCCGAGTGCGTGCTCGCGCTCCTCACGTGTCAAGAGTTGGAGAGCAGAGCCTGGTGTAGATAGGGAAGGGAGTGAAGGGCCAAGAGGGGCGAGCTCCGTACGGTGAACAATCAGATCCAAGACAAATTCGAGTTCGCTCAAGCCTAGAAGGTCAACAAGGCGAGATTGTAATCCTCCGTCTGAAGAGGGGTGGAGTGAAAGGAGAGAAACGTCAGCCCAATAAACAGGAAAAGGGAGTCAAGGATTAAGAACCGTCATGAGTGGAGCTAAGCAAACTTAGAAGACGTTCTCCCAAGTCAACAGCGGTTATCGCAGAGCGCTGGCGGGGGGAGATGGCATTGCACTTTGCTAATAGCCAGGAATAATCATAGGATTGGGGATGTGTAGTGTCATTAGCTGGTGGAGAAGATAAAGAACCATCCCGCGAAAGGTCATCGAAGAGGTCGTCGGCAATACGAAAAGATTCGGTTGGCTCATCGAGCGGTAGGTCTAGGCCGTATTCACTGGGATGAGGGAGGTGGGAATTGGGGAAAGCTAGTAGAAGCGCCAGGGCGTCATCCATCCGAGAGAGATGCCGAAGCCATTGGGAGGCAGGTGAGGGTTCTTGATCAGGTAGCGTAGGCATGAAGAATGTTAAGGAAAGTTATAGGCAATAGGATGGGTGGGGGCGACCTGTTGATATCGATAAGAATTGGCAGAGAAGATGTGGAGGTTATGTAGGATAAATACGGGAGGTGCCGAAGGGAGTTCGGAGTAGGGTAGGGCACATACCGCAAAACTGGTGTCATTCGCTAGGGTTGGACCGGGATGAGTTAACTTAGGCCCTGGTGGCATGCCAACTTTTGTAAGGTTTTCCGAGCCACCTTTTGTAAGGTGCGCCAAGCTGTAGTTTGTAAGGTCTTGCGTGCAAACACGGGACCTTTGGTAAGGTAAACGCAATAGGGGGATTTAGCTGGTTCGGCGCACGGGTCGCTAGGCCAAGAAACACTCTGTAAAGAGTATAGTGATGATACCCGAACTCTTTTGGTTGACCCCTAGGTGGGTAAATACCCGCCTAGACGATGCCTTGTCTTTAAGTACTTCTCAAAGGAGAACAAAAAGTCCAGTGATGGGTATCCCAAGTGGAATATAAAGTGAAGAATCTAGATTGTTTATTGAAGCAGGCTTGGCAAAAAGACATGTAGTTTTGATAAAGTTAGAAGGGAGGTAGAGAAGATGAAAGGTTTTGTTAGGAGACTAATTAAGCCTAGTGTATAGTAGAAGTGTGGCTTATGATGATCATTAACAGAATGTGTTTTGTGGGGTGATTGAAGCTCAGTGTCGATGTTTTCCTCAACCTCGTTCTCCAAAGCAACGCAAAACAGTATTCAAATACTATTCAAATACCAATGTCTTTTTTTAAATATCAAGTGAATGATCATTCTACTCCAGTAGACTCAGATAGGACTCCAACCGCCTCTTTGTATTCGAGCAGTACTGCTATTGGGCCAGCAAATCCCTCTACTTCAACGACCGCGACCAATCCTATCCAGGTTGTTGCCCTCTTGTCTACCAATGCTTCCATGCCTGTTGTACTTCCTTCCTCAATGGCAGGTAGTAATCCAAGGACTCGGCTTAATCAAGGAGACCAATTAGCTCTTGTCCGACTCTGCGTCTTTAATTAGTTAGACTATGTGGAAGGAAAAAAAGGCGAATTTTGGTCCAAAATCAGTATTTTGCTGTAAAAAGAGACTGGGAAACGGTTAAAAGATCCTGCATCAACTCTGAAGTTATTTGTCACTGGCCGTCGGGTATGTATTTTGTTACTGTGGTAGAGGATATCATTTTAGTTTTTTGTTCTAATAATATATAGATAAAACAGGATGCTGAAAGCCTCGAGAGTGGTACAACTCAACCAGATACAGAGTTGACTCAAGCACTCGATGCCTGGATTGTACGCCTTGATACAGTTGAGCAAGAAAAATCTGCTACCAAAAAAATGGCTTAGGCTATAACAGGAGAAACCCTGTGTAACGGGGACACTTTCAAGGAAGATGGATTCTATGGTTGTGACCGCACCAAAGTCTCAAAGGAGAATAAAGATAAACGTAAAGTTTAAAATAAAGAATTAAACGGTAAAACTTAATATCGTTACGCCTGAAAGCTTTACTCAATTCAAGTTCTTCTTGAGGATGGATGGTTATCAGGGTAGGGTGTTCTTCGCTTATACGTAGTAGATATAGATATAGAGCCAAGTAACACCCCATCACTACCCTGACCTCTCACAAGCATCCTGCGCAGCATAGGATTATCCTAGACACCATCTCTGGCAGAGTAAACCTTTGGAGATGTCAGATAGCTCAGACATAGTTAAGCCCATGAACAAGAAGTGGTTTCTGTAATGTATCTCCAATACAACCGCATAAGAGAAAACCTCTTACGATTGATGACATCCCAGTGGTGAACTGTATTGTTAACGCCCGGACTATATATTGGTCAGACTCACTGGCCCATCAGCATTATCGTCTTTATACAAGCTTCGTAGTTATTTGTTTCTACTGTATGCACATACTATATTTGGTTAACTACTCAGCTCCTCCAGTGAAATGTACTATCGTGTTGGCTTCCACGGGCGCTACCCGGAACCAATCCAATATTTACTATCTTTAACTTGACTAGACTAATGCTTCTAGAGTCCAATGACTTCCCTCAGATAAGGTACACTACTTAGGGTTGACACAGACTTACTATGGGTTAGTCCTGGAAGCAATTCTGATTGTCCCTGAAACTCCCAATAGACACTCTGGTGAATTCTCTTACTACCCACTGGCTAGTATGAGATTCTCTATAACCATCAGATGTCTAATTGCATCAAAGTAGGCGACCTTCCTTTGGGCGGTCACCCACACCTCCCCTATTTATCCTAAGAAACAGCTTCTGGGCGGACGGATAGTGGCGACGTGTATAGTGTTGTGAGAGCTCCTCCAATCCTCAGATATTCTATGGAGTTTCTCAACTCCCTATGGGTTTGCCATATGTGCACAATCCTAAGATCGGGGCCAGAGGGGGGTGTTGGACACTCGAGTCGAGTTACCAGCTGGACATAACCCCTTCAGTAGTCATACCAAGGTCAAGTATGCTTAAGGCACCACTGGCACCAGTAACATCTAATCCCAGACTCCTTTAGGAATATTCTTTCAAAGTCCCGGTATGGCCCCACCGATCAAGGTAGGGTAACAGGGTCTCAAGGTAGGGTAACTGTGACCCGAAGGTAGGGCAACATGATTTCCAAGGTAGGGTAACTTTCCCTGTCATTGGTAAAATCTTGTTTGAAGTCCACGCAACCCCTAGTAAGGTGTCCGTGGAGCCCTGTATAACCTTCCTATTGTTTACTTGAGCTCTGTAGAATAATCCCTCCGAAAGGTTACCCTATCTAACAAGGTCACTTTCATTACTTGGGTTATCCTGTCTTGCCCTTGGGCCAGTAGCTGCTAATGTTCGCTTAGTAGACTTCTAGGTACTCATCCTAGTCTACTCTGTATACTTTGTATACCGGACCTTCCCTACTATGGTAACTCTCTGGTATACCTACTGGGCATGTAAGGTGGTCACTTGTAGCTACCTTTCTCAAGGGTCATTACACCCTGGCAGCAGAGCAGTGTCGCCAAAACCGATTAAAGCCACAAAGATAAAAGAAGAAAATTGGTCTGAGTGAGATTAAGAATGAGGAAGAGATGGAAGGAGGTTCAATGAGTCAAAGGAAGAAAGAACAATTGCGAAGCTCAGTTGGAAAAGATCAATGGGAGAAAGAAATTGATGCTATATATAAGGATACTGCATTACTTGTTTCTGCTATTCAAGATATGGGTAGTAAGATTGCTGGTGCAATAAGGTATTTAGGTTCCAATAATGCTTCTGAGACTACAAGTGACATAGATGTAACTAAGCTTCAGGGTTCTCTTTGTTCACTTGAGAAGCAGGGAGAGGAGCAAAAAGAGCAAGCAAAACAGCAGGAGGATATATTGAATAAGATTTTTGGAGAAACATCACGTTTAGGACAATTAAAAGACTAAGTTTAGGGTATTATTATTATTGTCTGTTTGAAATTGAATGAAATTAACAAAATAATTAAAATTACAGGTTCAAGTAGCTATCAACAGAAGGTGGTACAACTTTGAAATGCAGAGAAATTTGACTTCCATATAAACAAGTATGCAAATTGGTAAGTAAAATAGCAATAGCATAGTATGCCCCAATAGGAGAAAGACAAATTTTTTTTTGTTTTTTTTTTATCTCAGTTTTGCATTTGTTTACAACTACAGAGGTACAACCAGACATGCATCGCAAGATATGGCCAAGAAAAACCCCAGCGATCCAACCTGGCGCCAGTGGAAAAAGCCATTATCCCAAGACCCTCTGGTATGGGCCCAACCACACGATCCTGCAGAAAAGAAAGAAAAGCTAAGCCGACTAACTGAAGTGGGCGACAAAGAAAATCCCTCAAACCCCACACACAGAAAACAAAGGGAAAACCACTTGCCGTAACCTCCAACCCCCGAAAATCAAAACCCGTCCGAGTACGACGAACAAGGAGAGTAAAGTCTAACCAATACAAGTGAAAGGAAAGACAAGCAAAGTATAGACCCATGAGAAGAAAAAACCTAACTAGACAAAACATAGAGTGAGCTATATTAATGTTTCAGGAAGGGGTTGGCCATCACCCTGTAGATAAAAAAGGGGAAATCATAACACGAAAGAGACCAAAGACAATTACATCGAGTGATTCCAAGGTATTTG
This sequence comes from Tuber microsphaerosporum, assembly GCA_003521225.1. Lineage (NCBI taxonomy): Eukaryota > Fungi > Ascomycota > Pezizomycetes > Pezizales > Tuberaceae > Tuber > Tuber microsphaerosporum. The sequence continues at coordinate 21,367 of QOVD01001290.1, read as the reverse complement.
GCTAGCTCAAGGAGGTAGTGCAATACCATGAACTGCTGTAACCGAGGAGTGCGACCGTGGGCAGTCAGGGGGGTGGGGTGAGTAGAGCCGCCAGGCAGTGAGGGTGCCAGCCAAAGGGAGTGACCATAGCCGACCATATAAGTGGAGGGCGCCGGCGGGACATGGGGGTGGCTGTAACCGAGCCGTGGGACGAAACGACGGAACGAGGAGAGAGGGTGGAGGGCAAACAACTCGCTGGAAACAACCGACAAACAGGCCATGCCTGAATGTTTTCTGACCGGAGACGAAGATGAGTACCACGAAGTTACTGACTGGAGCTTTCCCCAGCGAGGAACATGCCAATGACCAAAGAAGTACTTCCACCGAGGTCCGGACACCGTAATGCCGACCGTAAACGTAGAAAGATGTAAAGCTGACCCGGGGCAATCGCTAAGCGAGGCTTACGAAAGCGGGACAAGGAGATAAGACAAGAAGGGTCTTCAAACAACTCCTAAGAAAACGCTTTTTCAAGGCGAGGCTATAGTAGGGGAGGAAGAAGGGAGTGTTGTCACCCTCCTAGGCAACGAGGCCATCAAAGGAGAAGAGAAGGAGAGGCTGTAGTTGACGATGATTTCTCATAGTGTTGAGATTTTAATCGCCAGAGGTGTAGAGGAGATCGTTCGTGTAGGAGAAAGACCAATCTGTAGCCCATTTTTATAAGCAATAAAAGACCAAAGATTAACTTCTTTTCCAAAGCTGTGCTTAATAGCAATTTAATCTGACATTTTAGCATTAAATTTTTTTTCCTTTTGTGTTAATTGGTGTACAATACTAGTATTCTTGATAGGACAAATAATACCAAAAGATAGAGAATATGCATGATCTCCATATCGAATCAATCTGTCTTGCTCCATATTTTCAGAAAAATTATCTCACAATATTTCTTCTACTCCATACTATCTCCATACCATCCAATCACCTAATTTTCCTTCAAATAGACCTGCCGGTAACATAATCAACCTATCTGGAGTCGTTATACCATGAGACTTGATTGCAGGACACGACTTGTAACCAGTATAAAATTGGTGCTACTCGGTGTCAGGCCGGCAAATAGAGTGTAGGGTTCCATCGACAAATCCCCAAATATTTCCTGGACCCCCAATTTTCTCAATTGCACGAGCACATGAATTTATTGTCTCAAACCAAGCTCTTTTTCTATCCTAATGACCGATGATTTTAAATCTGTCATAGAGAAAGCCAATAACAGAGTTAAAAACAATGGACTGATAGGCTTGGGAGCGTCCAAAGAGATGCAATGTATCCTTATAGTAGGTTGATGATAAAAGACAGACAAGGATAATGCAAAAGGTGAGGGGACGGGATGGCTTAAGACCATATGAATACACAGGATTATCTAATTGCAATTTATATGAGACTGATACGATATCACACTTCTTAAATCTAGTAATACTTATTACTTTGCTAATTCTTCTTTAACTACTATATAATTATACCTGAAGTATTCCAAACAACTCTCTTCAGAACAAGAATCAAAATCGAAGGTAAGAACCACATAGTCAAGATGTGTGCGTTACCGTGGAGGATTCTCTTCTTCATCCAAGCATCAGGCAAAGTGCTTTCGAGTTTGTATCAAGTGATATGAAAGGAGTAGAAGAGTAGTGAACATGGTAGCCAATGCACTCGCAGCAACAGAGATACTTGTCTTACTGCTATTCATATTCTCGGCCTTGGGAACTTGAAGTGTAGGTTGTTGTATGTTCAGCAAAGATGTTTTTTACAATCTGTCCCTAAATGACATAAACTGGCGATGGTTTCTAAATTCACCTGAAGTGTACCCGGCCACTATTCCACTCCTGTCGTCCTAGCACCTCCTTCCCCGAACTTGCTAAATCCCTCTCATAAATCATTGGCTATTGGGGCTTAATCCTAAACAGGAGTAGAGAAAATAATACCGTTAATATCTTAGACTAGATTATTAAGTGAGAATTGTATGAAATATTTAGTATAAATATATTTAAACATTGCTATCCATACCTGTTTACTAATATTCTCATTGTGTATTTGGAATCTGGTTGCTATGAAAGTTCCGGCAAGTAGGTTAGAATTATAAGAAATATCGAGGATATAATAAGTTTTATACAAAGATGAGAGCGTAGCAGAGTGATAGTGATGATGATTGTGATAGGAGGAACCACAATTGTGATGATAATATGAGAGAGGGGAGTTCACTATTATCAGTAACAATTGACATTTACTTCCTATATCTCATAATGTATATGAGGTATATGAGGCAAAAATATAAAACACTCTTTGATGTAGAGCGTGCTTAACCCATCAGATACCTTATATGAATCAAGATTACGCCCTTCATGCCACTGCCAGATGCATTTTTCCGATTCGCCCTTTATGTTGAGACTTTCAACGACTCTAATGACTATTTGCCTTATGTGGCCGGACATTTTCCTGTCCTCTATAAATTCTCCAGTTTCACTTGGCCTCCTCACAAGAGATCTGTCTTTTCATTCTCTTTAGGGAGTGATCTTAACCCTCAACATCCTCAATCAGCCGTATCACGCTTTTTTCCATTCGGTTCTCCACACTTCATTTAAAACACAACACTCTTCTCTTGTCTCGTGTTAACCCACCTCACAGATCTTCATCTTCAATAGGACTCCCTGTGTCCTATTAGCATCGCTTATCAGCTTTGTTAATCCCTCTTGCTACGGTTTCCTGAACGCATATTCCCTGCCCTGCTCTTCACATAGACTCTTTAATCTTTACAACAGTGTGTACTCTCCCCCCTACCCATTACTCGGATGAGGTGGTGCATTTCAATACCCTATTTCTATGGCCTCTTACTTCATTTTAAATGACTACTTCTTCTAGCTACACTTGCACTACTATTGAGTGATAAATATCATTTTCACAGCAGCCTTGTATCGACTTATCATGATCCTTCGCTTAGATCTTATGATAATACAAATCCTTGGTTTATATCCTTAGGTATCCTAAATATCTTATATTATTCCCAGCCAACTCCATCATACATATAATTTACAGAGTCACCATTTCTTGTTCAATCATAGAAGAGTTAATTAACTATTACTATCCCCGTACCTATTAACCTTTATTCATGATGATTAGGACTTTCTCCAAGTGAATCGATCACAGCATCAACCTCGGGGTCAAAATTATTCTCTTCTTTACTCTCTTCATCACCAGAACCCTCTACCTTCAAATAACCTGCTGTGGCTAGTCTTCCAGTGCGGCAAGGGATTCATTATCTTGAATGAACCCAATTTCCCGAAGTAAGTACTGTTTTCCTCTCTTCATATCTCTGACTAACTTCTGTTAGACGGGCTCTGGTAACAGATTCCATGTAGCTCATTGGTGTATGTAAACATTTGATTTAAATTAGTACAACTCTGATACTAGCCTCACAATGTCAATTTCCTTAATTGAAAAGACCAAACTTACTTTAGATCGTTAGGACTGAGAAATCTGATAGTTGTAAGGTTTCTGTGCACCAGGCCGTTAAAGTATGGTAAATGTGGGCTGTTTTATGGCATATCCAGACATCATTCAAGTTGATATGGCCAAGCAGGGATTTATCGCTTCATCCTTGCATCCTGACATTATAGGACCACTTATGGTGGAGCAGTTTTGCTATCACTTATACAGCAAACTGAAACCCACAATTGTGGAGAAATTAGGCTTTCTCTTTCCTTTTAGTGACTCTTTCAGGGCAAAACTATCTCCTGAATACTTGGATGAGATGTAGAGTGATCATCTTCAAGCAAATAGCTGATCTTTACTTGAATTTTGGCAAAGAACGTGTATGGAAAACTATAAAGATCCTGCACAGTGTTCCTTGTCTCTGAGACAAGATACTACCAGGCATTAAACTTCCTGGATTTCAACTATCGAGACTAGATTAGCTTGAAAAGGGTTTTAAAAAAACGTTTTTCGGTTGTTTTTTCTATATGCTGGGAATTTTTGGACATCCAGCAATGGCTGACTTCAAAGCCTGATTCTGCCAGCACCTTAAGGGCAATTGTGACACCCTTCTAGTGAACAGTTCTACGCCATCCTGCCTCTCATCTATCCAAAGGTTGTCCTTATACGACCATTTTCAACAGAGCTGCTGAGTTCTCTGGAGGGAGGGTCTTTGTGCAAGGCATTTTGGACATCAGGCAAATACTAACTTTAAAGGCAGATTCTGCCGGTATCAGAGAAGCAATCGTGACACCTTTTTAGCGTACGATTCTCCTCCATCCCACTATCATGCACCTAAAGGTGGTCACTATATGACCATCTTTGATACAATTACTGAGTCTTCTGGAGGGGGAGGCTTTCTGCCAGGCATTTTGAGACATCTCTCAAATGCTGACTTTAAAGTTAGATTCCGCCAGCATCTTAAGTGCAATTGCAACGCCCTTTTTAGAGCTTAACTCTAGGCCTGCCTGCCTATCATACACGCAAAGGTGTCTTCATATCACTATTCTTGATAGAGCTACCGAGCTTTCTGAAGAGTGAGTCATTTTTCTAGTCATTTTTGGACATCTAATTATAGAGCCATTTGGTGTGTCTGGGAGAGAAAGGTTCCGGTTATGCATGTATTTAAATTAGGATTAGAACTACTAGTAGGATAAATAGAGTCTATGGACATGAACATGATCATTTCTAGATTGTGACCAAGGTAAGTAGCAGGTAAAGAGGGGACTCAGGACTTGTTTCTAGAAGTAGTGATAGTGAATCTGAACTTTTCCGGAATAGGAGGTAAGGTAGCAGATCATGTTCTGAAAATATAAGTTGCGTCCGGAAAATAAGGGTTGCGTCCTGAGCTTCCTGAACATTTTTCATATGTGGGTGGTTGTGTCTTGATGTAAGCTTAGTGTCACCTCGCATTCTGAAAAGGAGTTGGCATTTTTGGCATTCAGGGCATTCAGGGCATCATATGCTCAGGATGTATAATAATGTTTTTGCAAATGCTTGTAGGAGTTAGGATAGATTAACTGCCCAAAATGGAGGGTGTGAAGTGTTGTGAATTAACCCTGCTATGGCTGGAATGTACTTGTGTGTGCTGGTTCTGTGATGAAACCACTGAGGTAAGTCTGTTAAGAGCCAGTGATGGTGAGTCCACGTTAAGCTTTATTATTAGTAGTTGACATCAAAGACTTTGAATTCTGACTTATAAATCGGATCCTTTTTGCCCTTTTTGGATTGTTGTACATAAATAGTCCTGAAAATGACATTTCTATACTTTTCTTTGACACTGAGGAGTCTCATCACTGTCCTAATTGATATCTGAGGCATATTTGTTGACATATAAATTAGCCTCATATTCATCTCGCTGCATCAGGAAAATGTCGGAAGGGCGTCCACGAAGGTTCTGAACGCTCCTTGTCCACTCTGATCTGCCCTGATCATAATTTGCGAAAACTTTACTGAAAATGTTGACCATTGTGCACCACGGGGCACCAATGTCCACTACTGGGACCATAACCCACCTTGGTGAACCAGGAGTGCCGTATACATTTTCCTGATGTGAGAAGGAATATTAATATCTGTAACAGAGGTTCAAAACTTTTCAGAGGCTGCTGATGTTTGCGGGATTCTTCACATAGCTGCTAGAAATGTATTTCGTACTGTACATGGTCTGTGTACATCACAGTTCCACACTCGAAGAATCCTCAACATTGTCAAACATTTTACAGTCCCAAAGTAGATGTACACAAGTTACAATAGGATCAAGCAGAAATTGGGCCTTGGAACACTCAAGTGCCTGCTATATTATTATCACTCAATCAAAAAACAGTAATGCCAAACACCTATGAGATAATGTTTAGAACTATTCTTGGAGTAACTAATGCTTGATACTAGCTAAAACAGAACGTATAAAGAGGTAAATACCTTGTTTATAATTGATCCTTGGAACTACTAAAAGAAACTAAGATGCTTAGTATTATGGGTAAAGGTTACTGTAATGAAATGTCCTAATTAGGACAATAAAAGGAACAAAACAACTTCGGAAAGCAAGAAAAAGCCAGAAAACTCAAGATATATAAAACTGAATCCCTGAGAAAGCAAAGGAAATAGGCTGGAAAAAGGTCTGCTGGGGACCAAGCCCAGCCCAAAGAACTGGCAAAAAGTCAAACCTGAAATCCAATACTAGACCTAAGATGCCTAATAGTATAGAGGGGGACTACCAGATAGAAGAGAAAGAACATTGCCACTATGTTCTCCATAAGGGGCCAAATAGGCTGGGCCTGGTCTAACACAAGCTTATAAGATTACTTTAGATGAATGGGTTTGGAACCTGAAAACACACATGGCATTGTTTGGATTCTTTACTCTCAGCCAGCTAGTAACCTAGAAAAGCCCTTTCGGCACTTTACATATTGTCCTATATTATCCTCAAGGGCAGAATTAGAATCTGGTTCTGTATAAATCTTGACCACATTGAATTGACCAGGCTGTCAGCAACAGTTGCCAGACCTGTTGAGAGGTAAATTGGTACGAACAGGAGGAGTGTCTGGAGGGCTGCCAACAGGGGGAGCTAAGCTACAGTGGAGAAAGCTGGCAAAAGTATGAGGGCTGGGGTTAGATGGACGAACTCAGGCATTAACTTGATCATAATTGATTAAGTCCACTATCAGCAAAATGTATATGGCGTTCCTGGTCCACCAAGGGGGGTTATGGTTCCTGTGGTGCACCATGGTGCCCTGTGGTCCAGTGTAGTCCACATTTTCGGTAAAATTTTCCAAAATTTGGATCAGGGCGGATCAGAGTTGACCAGGTGGACCAGAGGGACCACAACCCCCCTTAGTCGCCCAGGAGCATTCAGGACCTCCATGAACACCTGTCCGACAATTTCCTGATAACCTGAGACGTTGCATCAAGGGTAGCATTCAGGAGTTGGATATCGTCGAGGATAACTACTAACTTTTTGGGGTATTTGTTATCAAGTTGGCGACAGAGAGCATTTCCATAGGCTTGAATATAATATAGTTCTTTAGAGTGGCTAACCAATTCCGATTTGCCATCTCACGAACAGAAACAACCCAGGGCAGTGAATGTCTAGTGTGTGGTGGTATAGTAGTAGTTTGAATATAAATAATTTTAATTGAGTCCTCCTTGTAGAGGGTGGGCAGAGGATGAACAATGGCTTCAGTTTGGGTAATGCATCAGCAAAAAAAAAAAACCAGTTGTATTTGGCTCTTCCTGTGCATCCTGGTGCATCCTGCAAATTGGTTTGCATCCTGAAAGCAAGTTTGCATCCTGATAAGGAGTTTCCTTTCTGAGCAAAATGAAATTGTTAAGAGAGAAAAATGTGTTAACTTATTTAATAAATAGTAGTTTATTCTAGCTAAATGCAAAATTTCAAACCTTCAGTTAATCAGATGACTGATCAATCAATAATTAAAAGTTTTGACGGCGAAATTTGACTCCCCTACTTTGAACCTCTCCATGTAACCAAAATAGTAGACTTTTGGAAGTTCCACTAGGTGCAAATAAGTAGAAATCAACCACTAGCGAACTGGCCAAAAGTTAGTTTTCGGGATGTACAGGAAGAGAGATTTTTTATATTAGGATGTAAATAGGGGTCTCAGGATATAGAGGATACGGCAATAAGTAGAGTTTTTTTTTTGCAGTTGTGGAAGGGCAGGTGACCATTCCTTCCTACTCATTATTGCTGTTCATACATCCTACTTGACGTGACTTGGTAGCTGTCTTGGGGATGTTATGGATGAGTGAATCCAGGATGTGGTGGAAATTGGTTAAAGAACCAGTAAGTAGGCTGTTGAGCTTGGCCTGTAGCCCCTAGAGGGAATTATTGGAGAAGGCTTCCTTCCTCAATTGGTACCACCTTGTGTCCCCACACTACCTCTTAGTGGTAACTCTGCTTTCTCTAGACTTCTGCAGGATGAATCATCTTGGTGTAAATTATCTCTTGCTGGTAATAGTACCACCATGTCTACTAAGGTTTAACTTGATTGTAAATTCCACAGTGGTAACCATGTTAACAACCAATTAGATTAAAAAGCGAACAAAGTGAGCAATAGGATAGTAGAAGGCTATCCTGAATGAATGGAGATGTAAAAAACATAATTGTGATAGTGGTTGGAACAGGAAATTGATCTACCTAATTCAGCAAATACAACTTAGTTATATTCTTATCATGAAACTACTACAGTGAGAGCAGAAGTCTTTACCGAGTTCTTACAAGTTTCAAGATCTTGCTCAAGGTAACAAAGAGTTTGCTAGGTTTGGTAGTTAAGCTGTGAACATTATTAGTGACTGTGATTAAGAACTGGAAGAGGCTTTATGTTACCATTGAAGGTTTTGCCCGGGTTGTAGATATTTAAATCGGAAGAGCTGATGTACGCTAGGTGAATAGGGTATTAAAAAGAACTTCATCAGCAAAAAAATCAGTTTGTATTTTGCTCTTCTTGTGCATCCTGATACATCCTGAAAATTGGTTTGTATCCTGAATGCAAGTATGGATCCTGATAAGAAGTTTTCTTCCTGAGAGAAATGAAATTGTTCAGAGAGAAAAATGTGTTAGCTTATTTGATAAATAGTAGTTTATTCTAGCTACATGCAAAATTTCAGACCTTCAGTGTATAAGATGACTGACCAATTAATAATTAAAATTTTTAATGGTAAAATTTGAATCTCCCACTTTGAACCCCTGCATGTACCCAAAATAGTAGACTGTAGGAAGTACCACTAAGTGCCAACAAGTGGAAATCAACCACTAGCAAACTGGCCAAAAGTTAGTTTCCAGAATGCACAGGAAGATAGTTTGTATATATTCATGATGCAAATATGAGTCTCAGGATGCACAGGATGGAGCAATAAGTAGAGTTCTGTTTTCTTGCTGATGTTGAGAGTGGCTCAATTTGGCTGTAGTACACTGAGGAAAGGCTCTTTGGAGATATAGGTGACGAGAGGCCGAGAGTGAGACAAGAATACCTAATTATGATACTTATTAGCTAGATCCGATCTGCCTATAAGGGTAGCAAATCTATCCTGGAACATCGCAAATGAAGTACTGTGAATGCGGCACACTGAATTGATCTGAAGGTCAGAAAAGGTGGAGGAAAAAAGATCTAGGAGGGGGTTTTATATAGTGAGGAAGAGGATGCAATTTAAGGTATTTGTTGTACAATCAAGTTTCAAGTTCAGAAAACTGCTGGAAAAATGGGCAAGAACTCTTTTGAATGGAGGCTTGAAAACATCTTTCAAATGTACAGAAGAAATTGTACTAGCATACACAGCAAACTGGGTTACAACATCCAACACTTCAGAGTTGACCCGGTTCAACTCATATGTGAAGCAAACATGATTCCTAGCCTTAGCAGAGCACATGTAGTATGTGCCAAGAATGAGGCTAGCTTGATTTATGCTCATATAGGACAATGTTAGACAGAGCCATAGAATGAGGAAAATGCGTGCACGGGTAGAACCCAGACTCATCATGGCGGAATTGAACTAGTAAAAGTCTCCAATATCTTTTCATAGTAGATGCAAAGATTGTGATTTTGAAGGTGGGTTGTTTAAGAGAGAAAGTAAGAGGAGCTGTACCAATTGGGAATAGAGCTTAAAGCCAGGTTGGAGTCCTCATAGGAACAGTTTTAGGGCTCTTGAGCAAAAATCTCAATATGCATCATGAGTATTTGATGCAATGGACACACTAGATGCCCAAAATGCAAACTGCCTCTAAGAATGCGAGAAGAGGCCAAGCTTAAGTCAGGACGCAACTACCCAACATCTCAACTGATTTTGTGAAGCGTGGGATGTAACACGAATTTTCAAAATGAGTTCTGATACACTAGCTACTATTCCGGAAAAGTTCGGATTCACCACCACCTCTTAAAGACAATAGTCAAGGGTCTCCCCTTTACCTGCTACTCACCCAGGTTAGATTCTAGGATTTATCAAGTTCATGTAAATAGACTCAATTTATACTAGTAGTTCTAATTCTAATTTATAGACAGGCATTACTTGAAGCTTGTCCTCCAGGATGCACCAAAGAGCTCACAAACCTAGCACAAAGACTGCCCCATTAAATGAGTCTCTAACTTGAAGGAAAAAAGTCATATAGGGTCATCCTTTGGGGGTATAGTAGGCAGGATGGCATAGGATTGGGTACTAATAGGGCATCACGATTGCAGCCAAGATGCTGGCAGAATCTGGCTTTAGAGGCAGCATTCGCTAGATATTTGAAATGATTGGCGCAAAGACTTCTCAGTCATAAGACTGGTTACCTCTATGGAAAGTGGTTGGATGGGGTCATTCTTTCTGGGTATAATAGGTGGGGGGGCATAGAATAGTGTTCAAAAAGGACTTCCCGATTGCAGTAAAGGTGCTGGGGGAGTCTGGTTTTACAGCCAGCATTCACAAGGTATCTAAAAATCCGTGGCAGCATGACTCCCCCTTCAGAATACTACGTAAATAGAGGTAATATGGTTGTATGGAGACATCCTTAAGGAGTGTGATAGGTAGGAAGGCATAGAATCAGGTTCTAGAAGGGCTTTGTGATTGTACATAAGGTGCTACATCAGGAAAATGTTGGAGGGGCATTCACGGAGGTCCTGAACGCTCCTGGTCCACCAAGGGGGGTCATGGTCTCCGTGGTCCTCCTGGTCCGCTCTGATCCCCCCTGATCCAAATTTTCCAAAGTTTTATTGAAAATATGGACCACGGTAGACCACGGGGAGCATAACCCCCCTTGGTGGACCAGGAGGGCCGTATACATTTTGCTGATGCAGCAGAATCTCAGTTTAAAGTCAGCCTTCACTAGAGGTCTATAAATGGCCGGCACAAAGACTCTCAAGTCAGAAGAGTTGGTAGTTCTATGGAAAAGAGTAGTTTGAGGTTGTCAATTGGGAGTATGATAGGCAAGAAGGCATAGAGCTGTGTCTGAAAATAGAGTCGTGATTGCACTTATAGTGCCAGCAAAATCTGACTTTAAAGTGCGCATTCACAAGATGCCTAAAAATATCTGGCATAGAGATACACTCTTCAGATGACTCACTAGCTCGATGCATAAGTCGTGTATAGAGTCACCTTCTGGATGTAGGAAAGGTAGGAAGAAAGGGGGATACATGCAGAAAGGGCTTCGTGATTGCACTTCTGGTGGATATAGAATGAGAGTTGAAAGTCAATACTCGCTAAACACCTCTAAATACTAGACGGAAGGGTTACTTCATGAATAATACTCTAGTGAGAATGAAATTTATACTGTTGTGAGGCTGGCATGGAGTCAAGCATGATGTAAGTATTTGAGCCAGAATTAGGAGAGTAGTTGTGGAGAGCTCTTGTGGGTCACGATAGTGAGCTGGTATTGTAATAAGAGTAAAGTGAGAAGATCAGAGTCGCATTGCGTCAATGGCTATTTGCTGAGACGCCATAACACATCATGATCAGGATGAGTGGACTCTGAATATTACTTGTATTATGACTGTGGTGAGCTGGTATTTTTGTTCTTTCAAAGATCAAGTTCTGAAAATTGAATACTGTGGTTTCTTTCAAATTTCTGCTCAACTCAGGTTAAGAGTACCGTGGCTAGATTACCTACGGCACACTAACCTCATGATTATTACCAAGACAAACACCTTTCTCTAGATAAGTGCAGGCTGGAATACAGGTGGTATACAGCTGTGAACTTTGAAAGAGTTAACATGATACGTAATCCAGATTTCCGATAGTATTGTGAAGTACCTCTGGAAGCTTAAGAGGTAACCCCTTGTGGCTACCTAACTCTATACACTCTATTGTGTGGCAACTGCCCTGTGGATGCGAAGGATGTGAATAATAGTTGCAAATGTGGCACAGGACTCACAGGACACAGGGTATGTAAAAAGCACTTCGTGTGCATATTGAGGCAATGCTGACGATTCAGATATGGTTTGTTTATTTGCTGATAAACCAGCTAAAGAATAGCTGGATGAAGAAATTTAGCAAGCAAAAGGGAATAGCAGGGGGAGGATGTGTTATCAATGTCGATTATAGAGCTGAAGTAATAGTGATTTTGACACATTAGGGGACAAGAGATTGGTAGTCCAAAACAGGAGACTGGATTGCTCAACCAATAGTCGAACAGGTAAAACCAAGTGATGGCATGGAAATTGACGAGTTAGAAACAATAAACTAAGAGACTCAAGCCTTGGGCTCAAGTGCCTTATCTACTAAAGGTCATATTACTAATAAGGAAAGCACAATTATGATATGTTTCCTCTACCTAGTAAAGGCATAAAACGAATTCTTCGATATAGAAGAGATAGGGAGGACTTCTAGACTCTTGTTAGAGGAAAACATGCAATCAAACACTATTATCGCCATGGCACAAATGAGAAGCATTGAAATGCTATTTCTGAACAAAGTAATACTAGCAGGAAAAGAAGATAAACAATGGACAAAAAGAAAAGAAGCACTAAGCCAAGTAAAAAAAAGTGAAAGAAAAGCTGCCACAAAACTGGGCATTGGAGAATAATTTGTTATATTACAAAAACATAGTATTTCTTCCAGCCTAGGAGGAACTGTTAACTGAGGTCACCCAAGTTGTCATGACTCCAAAGTGGCAGGACATTAGGACAAAGACTTGGTAAAGTTAGTTACCAGGAATGTTTATTGAGAACATCTGACAGGCTGGATGAATGATTAGGTCAGATTATATAACCAATGCCAATATACTAAGTCTCCAAGATATGTGCAGTATGGACTACTACAACCACCCCAGCTACCTTTGGCAGCTTGTATCTCGATTTGGACCAATTTTATATCTCAGCTAGAAGAATTCCAGCTGGTATACAGATTATAGCTGTAGTCAACCAGTTCACAAAAATGTCTCAGGGCATTGGTTTAAAGACAGATGCAACTACTTAGGATAATACAGATATTGTTCTCTGGCAAGTATACAAGCTTCACAAACTCCCAACAGAAACAATATCGGATATCAATTCTCAGTTTTTGTCACAATTCGGGTAATCATTGTGCAAATTGCTTGGAATCAAAAGTTGAATATTTGTGATATACCCGTACAAGCAGGCAGATAAACCGAAAGAACCAACTAAGTGCTTGAAAGTTATCTTTGGTGTTTGGAGAATTATGATCAGAATGACTAGTATCGACTACTGCTATTAGCAAAATACGCCTACAATAATTCCAAAACAGGCGCACACCTATCAATATCTCTTTGTCGCCTACTACGGCTGTCATCGTCAAACAGTGTATATGAATGAAAGTCAAGCTACAAAATCCAGGGGTAACCATATACCCCTAAAGGATGATGTCGGTACACGACGAACATCAGGAAAAATATTACTTTGTATGCCCTGCGTCTGACATACATGACGCACAGGATGCCCAAAACGTAAACCTTCATTCCGAATACGACTTCAGATCGGCGTCGCATCCAGAAGATATTTTTTGCGTTCTCCCGCATCTTGACGCCTTCCGGACACAGACTCCTTCGTCCTGAGTGTCCTAACGACGTTTGACCCACGCTTATGACTTTCTGACCACGTTAGATGACATTGTCTTTCTTCCTGACGACTTCTAGTCGTCGCCCATCGTCTAGCTTTCTCTTCCTCAAGTTCTTATCTAATACTCGTTCCGCATGGATGTTTCACCTCTTTGTGAAGCATCCAGATCCTCGGTTGTCCTCTCCAGATGCATCTCCCTGGCGTCTGGATACCCTCCCGATAACGTCTGATACTATACTAATTTTTCCTGATAGTAGTGGGATTGCACCCCTATTCTTCACACGTATTCTAGACGTGGTCCTGTCCTGTATCTCCACGTCGCGCCCTTTTCCTTATTACATCGTAACGTTTCATTCACTATGTTTTTGTCATCAGAACGTCACTTGCTACTATTTCTCATTTCTCTCTCCCAGCTGATACCCCTCTAATTCTCGCCACATCACTCTCGCATAATCTAAATCTGTTTCAATAACTCTACATGCCCAAAATTCTCCTAATTACCCCCTGTGATGCCCACTTCATCCTGCCCGCCCTCGGTATCGTGTTGTACATTACCACTCTCCACCAATGGAGCCTGCCCAGGCTGAGAATCCTCCAAGCTGAGTGATAGTCGGCTGGATGGACAGAGCTCCTGGTGCTTACCCGTCCTGGTTCTTTAGCCTGGCTGCATCAATCTTCTAGACTGGCTGGATCTGAATCTAGAAACCTAGATTCCAAATCAACTGAAGTCTGGCTGAAATCCAACGAAGTGTCTGTTTCCTGCAACTGATCCAGGCTGTCTTGACCTCATCCTTGGCTCCGGACTGGTGCGTCAATTGGCGTTTGCCTTCGCATCGCAGGCCGTCCATGACTCTCGCCATCTAGCTCATGCTGCAGTTCTGCGTAAACGGCATCGTTGTAGTCTGTAAGGCCTTCACTCCGCTCCTGCCAGACACTATACTAATTCTCAAGGCTTCGAGAGATTGTTTGACAAAGATTCAAAATAAACGCTTCCGGCGTTATCCTTGCGAAACAAAGCCATGTATTTTTTTGTCTCACGAAAACGTCTTGCGTTTTGGTCATCTATTAGTCATCTTGGTCTTTTATAACACACCCCAAGATTCAGACGCTCTTACCTCTAACTACATCATGTTTGAAGTGAGGAGGGGTCTTATATATCCCAGATTGCCATGCCCGCAGTGCATGGCAAAGCATCGCACACATCAGGCAGATTATCGTACTGTTGATCCACTACAAAAAACACTGGTCCAGCTTCTCTGGCATTTTAACCCCATCGAAATACTTGGTGTATATTGATTGGGCACTCTGAGACGCAAGGAACCTAAACGTTTAGTTCTATACTCAGTTTACAGTAAGCCACGATGTCAGCTTCATAAACCACTTGAGACAAATCTCATATCCATTGGGTGAGCACAAGAACCTATGCCCTTCTAGGAGGTAATCAACCCTTCGCACAATAGCCATAGGAATTTTCGGAACATTGTACATCCTTTCGATTTTCGCCATGTTATGGTAGGGTAACTGAGGTCTGACCAATGTGTGTCTTATACGAAGCTTTGGTTGTTAATACCGTATTCTGCGTCGTATCATCGCTGCCTAAGTTGACTTACTTGCTTCACACTCTCCACCGATGGTTCAATATACCCTGTATCGGATATTGCATCCTGCGCCTTACTCCAAACCGGGTACACTTGCAACGTCAAAGCAACAGAGTTTGGGAGTGGGTCATCAAAAAGGGTGTACCTGAGCAGCAGTGCCGTCGCCTTGCCTAATATTGCCCCTTCTGCCCCTATTACAGTATTTAGCCGCGAGTCCATCGTCGGCCCCATATGCCCGTCACGTGGTGTGCCTGGTTCACTTGGTGGACTTGAGCTTCTGACACCAGACCTGATAATACTCTGGGTGGCTAGCGGCGACGAATATTGTGCTGTGCTAGAAGACGGGAACGTCATTGGATTGGAGGCTCCTCAACGTATTATTCGTCCACGAGCTACTAGCCTCTGCCTTATAAGAGATACCTTGTGCGATCCGGAAGTGGTTAAAATTCGCAGTCGTCTGGCCACTATTTCCCTGTAGGCCTGCTGCCTGGGAGCCATGACGCCGCGTGGATGCTGTGCCTTCTTCAATATTGAGCTCTTCTGCCTCAAGCTCAGTATCTGATTCAGTTTCCTCCCCGTCGTCTATGTTTTGGTAGGCATCACTGCTATCATCGCTTAAATGACCCATTTGCAAATACTCGTGTCAATCGGGCTCCGTTTCGGGTTCGAAATCTGCCATGGCTTGTATTGTTGATCTCCGAATGCGCATGGGGGGCCTTACGAGAACACTGGTTTCATTTGGCCCCAAAAATGGGCTCCGACATGATGGTTTGTAGTTTCACTTCCGGGAGGTGGCCGATTGGTTCTGCTCTGTTTCCGATCTGGATCCTCTGCTGCCAGGTACGACTTCCCACGTACGCCCGTTCCAATTGCTTGCTTGAATACCGGAAGTTGCCTGACTGGTGGATTCCATGGAATCTGATACGACATCGTGTCTATGCCCGTTCTGATTGCCTATCAGCGGAGTTGGCTGACAGGATTCCATAGAATCTGGTACGATGTCGCGTCTACGCAGGGCAAGGTTGCCTACTCGGGGGAGTAGGATGACTGCCTGAATTGGCTTGTTCCCTAGGAATGGTGCAATACTGGACGGTTAATGATCGTTAAGCAAGAGGATTATCAGGATATGGAGATGTAGGAGAATTGGATGGTTCTCGAGTATTGCAAAGAGCAGGAGTTTACAAAGTTATGTTGGATTTGACAGGACGCATCAGGTCCTATACAGTATGATATAAGGCCATGGAGATGAATCATCACAGACTATTACTTGGTATTGAATGCAAAGTCACGACTGCGGAATGTGGTTTTCTATTCCTCAACATTGTCTTGGTTATCTAGACATGCTCAATTCTTGTAATTTCGAGTCTGTGGTGTGAAAAGGGTCGATGAGATGGGTGTTACTAAGGTAGAAGCTGGTTGAAATCTAGCCACAACGAGTATTTGTTAGCGACGTTAATTCTGGCGAGATATATTGCACACCCATAAAGGATTAGAACAAAGGAACAAAACAAACATCATCTCGGAGGGTCAAATCAACACCACCGAACATTCAGATGATAGTATTCAGGGTCCCACATCGCCAGTCAGGTTGTATATCGAAAAAGCGAGATGGGCTGAGTCCAGAAGAATTTCAAGTACGAGCACTGCTGAGGCAAGGTGAAGCTGGGAGTCACCAATGTCAGAGTAAGAGGGAAGGGGCATCACACTCTTACATGGTGCCTGGCGTGAGAGATCAAAATAGGTATGAGACACTAATGCAAGGGCGGAATGCTATGATTCCTGTGACACTACTTAAAGAACAGACTTCGCCGTAGAGACAATTCCAGACATGCCAACTGCAAAACAATATCACAATCAGAGACAGCATGAGGAAAAAACAAAGCCAGGGGAAATACTCCAAACACTGATATCAGTTTTTGGCAATCCGGCCTCTTAGTCGGTTTAGTTTCGGCTTTTGCGTTTTCGTGCCCACCACTGTAGTTACCTTTTCGGATTTTGGCGCTGTAGCAGCAATGGGTGTAGGGTGAATTGTGGGAAGTGTCGCAACAGTGGGGGTTGTAGAAGGCGGCAGAATAGATGCAGCATTGGGAGCCGTGGGAGCTGGTGCAATCGTCGCAGCATCTGAGGTTCCCGGAGCCGGAGGGCCTGTTGGGTTGAAGGGGGAGATGGGGGCAATGGGCATATGGGGGATCTTGGGGAGCATCGTAGGATTGGGCGTTGTGAAAGGTGGCGGAATAGGCACAGCCTTCAGCGTCGTGGGAGCCGGAGCAATAGTCGCAGCATCTGGGGTTCTGGGAGCCAGATTGACAGTGGGGATCGTGGGGGAGAGGGGGGCAGCCGGAATTTCTGCGAAAGTGCCTGAGGGGCCAGCAGGAGGGCTGTCTATGGCACGATCGAGCGTAACACGCCGCCGGGCTTCTTTGGTCAGGAGTCGTGATAGCCAGGGGCGATTATTGACAACCTCCTGAATATATCTGATCTGCTCGGCATCAGATGGCATCGCAGAGCTCGCCGGCTCCTCCTCTGATTCATCATCCTAATCCTAATAGGGTAGTCTTGCCGTGTGGGATTGCGTCGAGCGCTCTTGTCTGCCATCCTATTCCGCTGTTTTAGATATTGAATTTCAATCTTATGTTAACTAAAGGTGTAGAAACTTACTTTTGCGATGACAATCACGCTCTCCGGCTGGCGCTTCTGGGAATTATCCACCACCTCCACTACCGCCTCATCCTCCTTCTAGTAGTTGTCGTGGTCATCGGTGGTCGAGTCCTGGTCGTCGGTGGAGTTGTCCTCCTCCTCTTCGTTTTCCTCCTCGCCAATATCGTCCAGCTACACCCAGTCCAACCCTTATTTCTCCCCTGTACCCATGACCCCGCCCTCCTGATCGTCGTTCTCTTCGTCGTCGTCGTCGTCTTACTCCTCTTGTGTAACTCTCACGGAATGTCTTGTTTGCCTAGTGTGATACACGACTTTGGGATCAAAATAGGGGTATGTCCCGTTAGCAGGCTACGGCGTTTGGCTGCCATCCATTCCCACCTCGGTGCGCGATTCGAGGACTATGAGGTCCACAGGATGTCTGCTATCGTTGGCAAGGAGCCACGCCCAAATGTCAACATCTTCGTTCAGAAAGATTAGCTCTTGGAGAGGGAGAGGGGTTGCAGGTAAACGACGTAATGCGCGGCTGCCATCTCCTGTCGCACCGATGAGATATCAAGGGCATGTGATTGCCTCCTCCACAAGTTGCACCTTGACGGCCTCAACCAGCCCTTCCATGCTCGGTGATGCCCAGACTCCTCACGCAATTCTGCGTTTGAAGTTGGTGGCACACCTGGTGTGGCCAAGGAACAGATACCCAGCTTCAGGAGCATTTATTCGGCGAACAATGTGGATCCTTATAACCCATGAGTGATTACCACATGTCGAGACGGAAGGCGCTACTGTGCAAATGTGTAATATCGGAGCGTTTGAACTTGAATTGGGAAAATCACTTACTCGCCGGTCCAGCAACTGTGCCATTACCAGCACACTTTGCGTTTTCACGCTCGTTCATTGTCTGCAGTTTCCTAGCCGAGTCCTTCACCAAAACCCTCAGCTGGCGATAGACTTCTTTGACGTCGTCCGCATGGTGATTCATTTTAATAAGCTTGATGCGTGACTGGAGAGGCCTAAGCTAGGGGGCGAAGACAATGATAGATGCGATTTAAGGGTCAGTTAACCGCCCAGGATCGAATGAACGGGCATGTAAGTAGGCCTTAACCTCATGACGGCAGGTATCGTAGGGGTCACTCATTTCCCTGGGATTCTTGAATCCACACCAACTTTTGGCATATATGCTATCGCCATAGCGCCATCTGAAATAGAAGAGTTAGTTTACAGCATTCTGACATTGTGAGTACTAGCAGGCTATCATTTACTTACTCTGAGTCTTGCAGGTCTGGCTCAAAGTGAGGGTTCTGGTCCGATTCCGACGTTTGATTAGGCCATGAAGGCCAATATTTTGCTCCACTTCCCGCAATGTATGATTCTTAAGGGTATGAATAAATAATTGCTAAAGTTCTTTCCATGACGGCACAAAGGGGAGGCTTGCGTTTACTGCTCCTAGCCTTCATTTCATGAGGCTGGATCGCTGGGCGTCTGTACGAGATCAAAATGTCAATATTGCTTACTGGCTAATGATAGGAAGGATTGCACTGACTTTCCCAAACTTATAGCGCTGGCTTGCGTTGGTTCAGCGTTGCGTGCGGCTGGCTCTCCAGATAGAGACACAAGATTAATACAGTCCACGAGTCAAAGATTGAGTGGTATGTAATTACCTTGCATTTCGCCTTAGAGGTCTTCACTTGTTGGCAGGCGACAATTCATCCGGGAGGAACGATTTGAAGGTTTCAAGAGGCCACAGAAGAGCAGAGCCTGAGGTGCTGATGGCCGATATCTGTGTGCTAGGCATTGGCAAGTAGAACGATAATGAGATTGAGAAGAAGGTGGAGTAGAGGGGGGTCTTGTATAGATGTATCAGACGCCGTGTGTGTGCGCTGCCATGTTTGGTCGCCCTACCAGTAGTAGGGTCTACAAGCAAAGAGCGTTACGATGGTAAACAAACATTGAACCCTGGGGAATCGTTACGTCGAATTTGGCCCACGGTCCCTCTCATGGGAGTACTCTATTGCGGTAAGGGCCTAGAGAGCAGCTTGATCCATTGCGCCAGTCACAGTCAATATATCATGAAAATCTATACATATCGCGAGTCTTGATGAAATGTGAAATAAACGTATAAGCCGCACGATTTTCAAGCCGCCAAGAGATGTTGTTGCCCGCAAGCTGCATAATGGTGTCACTTGGCATACCTTGGGATGCAGGATTAATAAGATATGATCTAAGAGCCTTATCCTCTTTGGCTGTGTCATGCCGACTTGAACTTGATATGGCCATACGCATGTCAGCATTGAAAACATCTCTCTATTCAACAACCCCATGAAATACTAAATACTAAACTAAACTACTAACACTAGAGATTTAGGTAGCCTATCGATCTGCACATCACCATTCACACCCTTCCAAGAAACTCGCACCAAGCCTCTTATAGCTGCGTTCATTATCGAAAAGAGCACCACGCTTCCACTCCTCCTCGCGATTCAAAACCTCCCTAGCCATAGAACCTAAATGCAGTCTCCTAGACTTACTCTCGTCACTGGATTCTTGATCGGACTTGACCCCATGCTTCTGTACCAAGTCACGTCGGATAAGATCTCATCTCAATTCAGACAACTCCTGCATATTCAGTTGGTTTAATGATTAGATAGCCAGGAGGATAAGATATGTGGGGTATTCGATTTCGTCTCCAACAGGGGAAGCTAAGCTACATATGCTGCTCTCGCGTCCCCAAGTCGCATCCTGGGCAGAGAATGTGCCAGAACGTCATCTCTGTGGAACGTAAGAGGCTTCTTGCGCTTCCAGTTCAGCTGCATCAGATTGCCTGTCACCATCCCGGTAACCATCATCGACGTCAGGCTCTGGCTTGCGGACATGCATTTGGCTCATACGTGCTGCCGGGTTATTGGCCCAATGGGAGAAGACATCAATAGGGAGATATTGGTTCCTCCTCAGCGGTGGCGCCACTGGCATGGACCCATCTCTGATGGCCGTTTCCAGTTTTCCAACCCGATCGCAATAGACCAACAGATCTTGTGGGTTATCAAAGACCGATTTCGAGAGAAGCCAGGCGCTTACCGCTTTATCACTCTCAATGTAGACATAATCTACCCAAGTTATCCGCTGTGAAGGTGGTTGACGCAGCCGTCAACCACATTCGCCATTTGCGCCAAGTATGAACCCGATCCTGGTTTCATGTATAGTTCTCTCAATCAACGCTAACAATCCACAGATGTCATAGGAATCTAACTCAGCAAACTTTATTCTGTGGACGTGAGGGGAACACTAGTAAAGTGACTGATAGTGGTTTGGGTTCTGGGCGTTAGTCTCGTCACGACTAGGTCGGACCCAAGTAATACGCACAGCACATGGACGTCCAAGTAGGGCACTCCAATCTAGGTCTCTGTTGTCAGTAAGTGAAAACCAAGAGCACGTGTGTTATCCCGAAAATGACTCACATGTTGGCGTAGGAGTGACAATGACTTGCGCTGGCGGTTGTGGAACAACTTGCCCTGGTGGTGGGTATGTGACAACGACTTCCTCTGGTGGTGGGATAGCGACAACGACTTGCGCTGGCGGTTGGGAAACAACCTGCGCTGGGGGTCGGGCAGCGGGTAAACCTCGTCC